>JAVTVY010014791.1:0-63010 GCA_036873755.1 Hanleya hanleyi | reverse complement strand
GATGACACTTGAGAGAACAACAACAACAACACATTTTTTTTTCATGTAGTTTATTTCCCCCAATGTTACATCATACCCACGCTGGGGGAGCTGCGTTGGGTATGTTTACAACTCAAAATGACTCTTGCCCAATCAGAGGCCACCATTTGCATCTGTCATATTCGTTCCTGTCCGTTAAATGTATTCTTGTCCAATTTCAGAAAGTTCCATCTTTGCTCGGTGTGACCTAAGCGTCGTCAGGCAGGCCTGGGTATTCTTCGGGAAGCATGTCCTGAAACAGTTGTTTGCGCATTCTGATCGCATTTTCCAGGGCCTCGGTGGGTGGTAGCCCCATAGCCTCTTCCAAGTGACGCTTGGTCTTCATGATGGACATGTGCGTGGGGTCGCCTTTCATTTCAAGCGGTAGTAAGGTATACTGTTCATAGATCGCCATGGCTGTTTTCCTGATGCGGGAGCGCATTTGGGTGTACGCCTGTTGTAAATTATCCTCTCCGGCGTCCTCGATCGCTGCAGCGTAAGTATTGATAGCTGCTGTCACAATACGATCCCAGAAGGTAGGTTCTGCCTCACTTTCCACGGACGTATGCTGACTATCTGAGGTCAAGCTCTCCGTATCACTAGATAGACTCTCAGCAATCTCTGTTTCGGTATCAGTCGATACACTCTCAGCAGGCTCTGTATCAGCATCCGCCTCAACGCACTCCCCAGAGTCTTCAATCCCATGTATATTTTTCTGGTGTCGCATCATATCGTAATGTCTGGTGAACGTGCGTTCCCACTCAGAGCAAGTATAAGCCATGTTGACGGTTGAACGTCGACTGTGGATGTTTTTGGAAATACGCTTGCTTTTATAGACAGTAACGCCCATCAACGCTTAGCTTAACGCTTCAACGCCCTGGTGAATTAGCTCAGAAGCTCTGATTTCCATGGAATTGACACCAATTCATCGAAATGCAGTGACGCCCGTCAACGCCCGTCGTTACGCCTTAACGCCCGTCTCAACGCATTAACACACTTTCTTAACGCTTTAACGTCGTTTAATGATGCGTTCGAACAAATGTTTCATTTGTGCTATTGCTCTGACATACGCCGCTTTCCAGTTCATGCCCGAGGTTTTCAACAACGACGCTGTTCTTTCAATTTCCATATGGACTGGGTCCTTATCCAACAATTTCATATGGGTCACGAGGTCGACATACCGCTGACGTAAAGCCCGTCGTAATCTGGGTGCCAATCTGTTATGGGCTAAAATTGCGGCTTCCTCTTTCGAATACCCTTTGCGTTGAAACTTGTTTTCTGTGACCCTCAACGTCTTGCCCATCTCGGCGTTCATACTTTCTTTGAACAAATCCTTCCATAGCCTCGAGTTCACTTTATGTTCATTCCCTTGTACGGGTTTGAGTTGGTCCTTCACGGTTGGGTGATATTCCGGGACTGATGGTATGAAGGGGCCCCGGTGTATGGGGGTGGGTTGCTGCTGCTGCTCTACCAGATGTGGACTCGGTGGATGGTGTCGGGATATATGACGTTGCGGTGATCTCTCGCCGGGTAGCAGGTGGGTCGTCAGCCGGCGATCTTCGGGGGTATGGGCTTTTAAATCTACGAATAGGTAGCCGTACGGACGACTTGTTGCCCCTTGAAACGCCTGCATGAAATGGTCGATGTTCTGAGGATAAATTCGACTATCAAACACACGGATTTGTGCTCTGTCAATGGGATTGGAGAACAACACAAAGTATTAGCAGTTCAAGGCAATATCTCTGGACGCCTTCCCTTGAGGAAAGAGATTCTGGGTCAAATAGATGACGGACAGATTCCTATGATGGGATCCTTTAGTAAACAAGTCGGCAACGTGTGAATTGTCCTTGGCCGCACTCATCAGATCATCTAGCACTACCACGTTGGTCTGCTCGGGGTCAAAGTAATACGGTTCGTCTATGTCATGAGGAATCCCTGGGACGAAACTCACATTCTGTAATCGCGTAGTTTCGTAGGCGGACTGCCATTGGCTATAACACCAAACAACACGTGTCGGAGCTGGGGTTGCCACACCTTCCTCTAAGAACTCCATCACCCAGGACGTCTTTCCACATGCCGTAGGGCCGCTCACCGTCATCGTATAGGGATGCTCTGCTGCACTTGTTGGACCTATAGCGGGACTCGGCGGTGTCTCTTGGTTGTGTTTGCCTTGAATGTGCCTGAGCATACTATCGCGACGAGAGAAGGTTCTCTGGCAGAACGTACACGTACACGACCTGTTGATCTGTCGACCAATACATAAGGGCTGATGAGGGAGACATGTTCAATCTTATATGTACAGACACCACCACCACCATCACCACACACTACCACCAAACACACACACACACACCACCACCACCACATTCCACCACCACCACCACCACCACCACCACCGCCACCACCGGGCGTTGACGGGCGTCAACGGCTGGTGGTGGTGGTGGGAACTCCCGTGTGGCAGAGCTCTTGGATCGGAGCTCTTGGAGCTCAAAGGCTGTGGAGCTCAGAGCTCGGAAGTGACATTTGCATATGACCTCTGCGAGGTCACTTCCGCTCCCGTTCACGTGACCGGGACTGACCGTTGACCCCTGCGCGCAATTTTTATCCGGTATTGTTATCGCGCGCAGGGGTCAAAGGTCAGTTCCGGTCACGTGAACGGAAGCGGACGTGACCTCAGAGGTCATATGTAAATGTCACTTCCGAGCTCTGAGCTCCACAGACTTTGAGCTCCAAGAGCTCCGATCCAAGAGCTCTGCCACACGGGAGCTCCCACCACCACCACCGGGCGTTGACGCCCGTTAACGCCCGGTGGTGGCGGTAGTGGTGGTGGTGGTGGTGGTGGAATGTGGTGGTGGAATGTGGTGTGTGTGTGTGTGTGTGGTGGTAGTGTGTGGTGGTGGTGGTGGTGGTGGTGTCTGTACATATAAGATTGAACATGCGTCCCTCATCTGACCTTATGTATTGGT
The DNA here is from genome assembly GCA_036873755.1 of Hanleya hanleyi. Lineage (NCBI taxonomy): Eukaryota > Metazoa > Mollusca > Polyplacophora > Lepidopleurida > Hanleyidae > Hanleya > Hanleya hanleyi. The sequence continues at coordinate 60,026 of JAVTVY010014791.1, read as the reverse complement.
CGACAGATCAACAGGTCGTGTACGTGTACGTTCTGTCAGAGAACCTTCTTTCGTCGCGATAGTATGCTCAGGCACATTCAAGGCAAACACAACAAGAGACACCGCCGAGTCCCGCTATAGGTCCAACAAGTGCAGTAGAGCATTCCTATACGATGACGGTGAGCGGCCCTACGGCATGTGGAAAGACGTCCTGGGTTATGAAGTTCTTAGAGGAAGGTGTGGCAACCCCAGCTCCGACACGTGTTGTTTGGTGTTATAGCCAATGGCAGCCCGCCTACGAAACTACGCGATTACAGAACGTGAGTTTCGTCCCAGGGATTCCTCACGACATAGACTAACCGTATTACTTTGACCCCGAGCAGACCAACGTGGTAGTGCTAGATGATCTGATGAGTGCGGCCAAGGACAATTCACACGTTGCCGACTTGTTTACTAAAGGATCCCATCATAGGAATCTGTCCGTCATCTATTTGACCCAGAATCTCTTTCCTCAAGGGAAGTTGTCCAGAGATATTGCCTTGAACTGCCAATACTTTGTGTTGTTCTCCAATCCCATTGACAGAGCACAAATCCGTGCGTTTGGTAGTCGAATTTATCCTCAGAACATCGACCATTTCATGCAGGCGTTTCAAGGGGCAACAAGTCGTCCGTACGGCTACCTATTCGTAGATTTAAAAGCCCATACCCCCGAAGATCGCCGGCTGACGACCCACCTGCTACCCGGCGAGAGATCACCGCAACGTCATATACCCCGACATCATCCACCGAGTCCACATCTGGTAGAGCAGCAGCAGCAACCCACCCCCATACACCGGGGCCCCTTCATACCATCAGTCCCGGAATATCACCCAACCGTGAAGGACCAACTCAAACCCGTACAAGAGAATGAACATAATGTGAACTCGAGGCTATGGAAGGATTTGTTCAAAGAAAGTATGAACGCCGAGATGGGCAAGACGTTGAGGGTCACAGAAAACAAGTTTCAACGCAAAGGGTATTCGAAAGAGGAAGCCGCAATTTTAGCCCATAACAGATTGGCACCCAGATTACGACGGGCTTTACGTCAGCGGTATGTCAACCTCGTGACCCATATGAAATTGTTGGATAAGGACCCAGTCCATATGGAAATTGAAAGAACAGCGTCGATGTTGAAAACCTCGGGCATGAACTGGAAAGCGGCGTATGTCAGAGCAATAGCACAAAAGAAACATTTGTTCGAACGCATCATTAAACGACGTTAAAGCGTTAAGAAAGTGTGTTAATGCGTTGAGACGGGCGTTAAGGCGTAACGACGGGCGTTGACGGGCGTCACTGCATTTCGATGAATTGGTGTCAATTCCATGGAAATCAGAGCTTCTGAGCTAATTCACCAGGGCGTTGAAGCGTTAAGCTAAGCGTTAATGGGCATTACTGTCTATAAAAGCAAGCGTATTTCCAAAAACACGCACAGTCGACGTTCAACCGTCAACATGGCTTATACTTGCTCTGAGTGCGAACGCACGTTCATCAGACATTACGATATGATGCGACACCAGAAAAATATACATGGGATTGAAGACTCCGAGGAGTCCGTTGAGGTGGATGCTGATACAGAGACTGCTGAGAGTGTATCGACTGATACCGAGACAGAGATTGCTGAGAGTCTATCTAGTGATACGGAGAGCTTGACCTCAGATAGTCAGCCTACGTCCGTGGAAAGTGAGGCAGAACCTACCTTCTGGGATCGTATTGTGACAGCAGCTATAAATACTTACGCTGCAGCGATCGAGGACGCCGGAGAGGATAATTTACAACAGGCGTACACCCAAATGCGCCCCCGCATCAGGAAAACAGCCATGGCGATCTATGAACCGTATACCTTACTGCCGCTTGAAATGAAAGGCGACCCCACGCACAGGTCCATCATGAAGACCAAGCGTCACTTGGAAGAGGCTATGGGGCTACCACCCACCGAGGCCCTGGAAAATGCGATCAGAATGTGCAAACAACTGCTTCAGGACATGCTTCCCGAAGAATATACAGGCCTGCTCGACGACGCTTAGGTCACACCGAGCAAAGATGGAACTTTCTGAAATGGGGACTTCTGATTGGACAAGAATACATCTAACGGACAGGAACGAATATGACAGATGCAAATGGTGGCCTCTGATTGGGCAAGAGTCTTTTTGAGTTGTAAACATACCCAACGCGGCTCCCCCAGCGTGGATATGATGTAACATTGGGGAAAATAAACTATGTGAAAAAAAACTTGTTGTTGTTGTTGTTCTCTCAAGTGTCATCCTTGTTGTTGTTGTTGTTGTTCTCTCTCCGGTCTATATCATGGCGTCAAGGCGTTATGTTAGAGCGTTAAGGCGTAACTACGAGCGTTGACGGGCGTCACTGCATTTCGAAGAATTAGTGATAATTCCATGGAATATCTAGAAAATCAGAACTTCTGAGCTATTTCACCAGGGCGTTGAAGCGTTAAGCTTGGCGTTGGCGGTCGTTGCTACAAGATGACACCTCACACGACGCATTCGGACCAAGGATGGTCCCTCTCTACACCAAATACCTTCCTTCACTGCCCCAAAATGTCCACTTTGGCTACTACTCGTACTGATGACGTCACCAATGACGTCACAGATGACGTGAACATCCCTCAAATCGGGGTCTACACCCCGAGAGCTACAAAATGACACCTCATACGACGCATTCGGACCAAGGATGGTCCCTCTCTATCCCGAATATCTTCCTTCACTGCCCCAAAATGTCCACTTTCGCTACTACTCGTACTGATAACGTCACCGATGACGTCACAGATTACGCGAACATCCCTCAAATCGGGGTCTACACCCCGGGAGCTACAAAAGGACACCTCCCACGACGCATTCGGACCAAGGATGGTCCCTCTCTACCACAAACACATCTCCACGCACCCCCAAAATGGCCACTTTACTTAACACAACCAACTGCGCATGCGCAGATTGACGCGACTTGCATTTAAAAACACGCCATTCTGACTCTACCCCACAAAAGCTTCACTTTGACACCTTCCACGACCCATTCGGACCCATAGCGGTCCATCTCTACCCCAAACACACACTCACATACCCTCCAAAATCCTGCTTTCTATACTACGGCCAGACTGCGCATGCGCAGAATATTGAAAATGGACGAACTATTAGTCCAGTCGGATGCTCCTCCACGAGAGCTTCAAAATAAGACCTCACACGACACCATAGGATCATAGGGGCTCACCTAGACCCCAAAACGTCCACCCAGTATGGGCCTATACCCTCATAGCCAGTATGGGGCTATATGAGCCTACCCAGGCCTCGGTGAACTTTTTCCAAAAATTTCACCGTTTCGCTTCGAAACCCTTCCCATCGTGTTCTAAATGACGAGACGTGAAAAACAAATCCAAACAACCCATATCACAATGAACGTGTGTGAATTTCCCAGATTGGACCTATACCCCCATATAGCCAGTATGGGACTATATGGGCTATATGGTATTTTTCCAAAAATTTCAACGTTTCGCTCCAGGACCCTTCCCATCGTGTTCTAAATGACGAGACGTGAAAAACAAGACCAAACAACCCATATCACAATGAACGTGTGTGAATTTCGCAGGTTGAACCTATACCCCCATATAGCCAGTATAGGACTACATGGGGCTATATACAGACCTCGGTGACTTTTCCCATAAATTTCACCGATTCGCTCCGGGACCCCTCCCATTGTGTTTTTCTCGGTGAGACGTGAAAAACGTGACCCCACAACCCATAGTAACACCCACAAAAAATTTGACCACCCCTCCCCTCCATATAGCCAGTATGAGCCTATATACAGACCTCGGTGACTTTTCCCAAAAGTTTCACCGATTCGCTCCGTGGTCCCTCCCATTGTGTTTTTCTCGGCGAGACGAGAAAAACGAGACCCCACAACCCATAGTAACACCCACAAAAAAATTTGACCACCTCCCCCCACCCCCCCATATAGCCAGTATGAGCCTATATACAGACCTCGGTGACTTTTCCCAAAAATTTCACCGATTCGCTCCGGGACCCCTCCCATTGTGTTTTTCTCGGCGAGAAGAGAAAAACGAGACCCCACAACCCATAGTAACACCCACAAAAAAACTGATCACCCCTCCCCCCATATAGCCAGTATGAGCCTATATGGGGATATACCCATACAGGCATTTCCCCGTATATTGTATATTGTACGAGTCCGTGTTCCGCTTTTTATTTATTTATTTATTTATTTATTTATTTATTATTTGTTCATTTATTTATTTATTTATTTATTTATTTATTTATTCCGTGAAAACACCCATGACATGACTGAAGAGAGCCTCATTCGGCCCAATGGAACCATGCAGCGTGGAACTCTTCTGTGTTGGAGGTAGTTTTTGGTCTCTTGAGCTGGTGGCGCCATCTTGATGACGTCATCAGTTTATGTGTACTTTCCGGATGTTAAAAGGTCCCACCAAGAGCTCTGCCACATACCCCACCCGTAGAGAGCCTCACAAAGTTTTCCCCTAAATTTTACCCGGGGGAACAAATAAGTAGGTCAACCTGACTTTAAATCAGTTTTCTATACTACTATCCCAAAATAACGAAAATACTGTTATACGATCACTTTCTAAATGATAAAAATGTATCTATTCAGGTGTGGGAGCTGTTTCATTAGTACGATCATCAGAGGGTATTGTGTGTTCGCTTTCAAGACTACCGGTACCTCCTATTTGTGGGAGGCCCGTTGGCTGAGTGGTTTAGATCGCCGACATACAGTACTGGCGATTAGGTGCCTGACTCTGGGGTCGCTGGTTCGAATCTTGCACGGGACTCGACCAATTTCGCACTAGAATTTGTGCTATTCTAAGATAGTGTTATCCCAAAATCACGAAAATACTGTTATACGATCACTTTCTAAATGATAAAAATATAAATTTATTTATTATTTTGTTAGAATTTTGCTTAATCGAATGGAAAATATCATATTCTCTCGCAGTTAGACTCCATTCGGTACATAAATTTCCCTTTTTTCCAGCGAAAAGCAAGTAAAAGTTATTTATAGTTTACTATGTACCAGCAAGAGAGAAAAAACAACCAGCGTGCTGCTCTCTATGGCGCTGTGGCTACCACGTCCACTTTCAGATCAGAACTGCGGGATTTTTGCGTTCGAAACCTCCCTATTTATGTCGAGCCATTCATATATTTGAATCGCAGTTTTTTTGAGCGTTTGTAGCTATCTGGATATCAGATAAATATCATAAAGCTACAGGGATAATTACCAATTGTATTTACGAATTATATTTTGGACGACGATAGTAGTGGCAAAACGTGATCTTTGGTCGCATTCAGGGGCAATAACTCTGTTGGCCCAATTCCTGGTTATCTCCAATGATTCAAACACTTCTGCCCCTGAATAAATTCTACTCTTCCGATACTTCAATGTTAATTGGTATCTCTGGGAATGTCCAGTGACGTCACAACCGAGTCGAAGGTCGCTCCGCTTGACTAATAGGCCTCCAGATCTCCTTCAGTTTATTGATATCTCCGGGAATACATGTTTGGGATGGGAGTTTTGGGGTAGGGGTGGTCATTTTTTTCTTGTGGAATTGTGGGTACTTGTTTTCTCTGTCTCATGCTTTAGAATACATTGGATGGGGTCTCGTGGCCAGCCGAGAATACATCTAACGGGCAAGAACAAATATTACAGATGCATCCCCAAATGGCGGCTTCTGATTGGACAAGAGCATACTTGAATTTTAAACATACCCAACGCGGCTCTCCCAGCTTGGGTGTGATGTAACATTGAGGAGAAAAAAACTATATGAAAACTTGTTGCTCCTTCTTTCTCTCATCTGCCTGCATCATGGAGTCAATGCGTTGAGATGGGCGTTAAGGTGTTAAGATGGGTTGTGAAGGTGTTAAGATAGGCGATGATGCGTAATGGCGTTAAGATAGGCGTTAAGATAGGGCGTTCAGGCGTAACTGTAAAACTCTTCATAAATGCCAGAGGGCAAATGTGCTGGATTTCTACTACTAAGGGGGCAACATTATTCTAGCCACATGGCAAAAGAGGCCCATTAGGAACAAGGATAGTCCAACTAGATCCCATAACGTTCGCTCAAATGCCCTGTTCTCACTATTCTGTTTGCGCATGCTCAGATTGATGATATTTCCACACCATACAGCCCATTCGGATCCTTATCAAATTTGCTACACATTATGGTCACCATTTGAAGACGTGCATGTGACCTATTCGATCCGATCCAATGTTTTCTCCAGAGCTGGACGAAAAAACTGTTTCCATCAGCTACTGTTTTTTTGGACATAACACAGAAAAGAGGTTTTGCTGGATTCATCATGTGAAGATGTGCATGCGGTCTTCTCGACCCGATCCGATGTTTTCTCCAGAGTTATGCCCCTTGAACGTAAAAAACTACTTTCGTGCGCTAACTTTCTTGTGAACGTAACACAGGAAATAGTTTTTCTGGATTCTTTCCAAATTTGTAACACATTATTAACATTATTAACATATGTGAAGAGGTACATGTGTCCTTTTCAAACCGATCGGACGTTTTCACCTGAGTTATACCTCTTGATCATCGAAAATACGGAACCGCTTCCATCTCTACGCTCCCCGCTGATTCACATCGCCAAGTTCGCGCCTCTTGGCGCTTTATCTGGTTACCCAATCGCCGTGCCGTAATAGCTCGGAGATAACCAGATTCCTTATACTAACCACGATTGGCTAACTATCTCACGTGATCGAAATTACATCATGCCTTCATGATAGTGAGATCACGACTCTCACGTAATGTGGAAGCCATGCCAATATTTTGACAGCGACACGCCCTATTACCGCATCTCTCAAAGGAACTTCTCCCTGTCTTTATTAACAGTTAACGTTCAATTCAAAATCTGAAACAATTGAACGGTGTTTTTACGCTACCATTCTAGGCAGCTTGATATCCTTATATACCCATGGCGATAAAGCGTGGTCTTATCAGTGGGATATTAACAACATTTACAGGGATTTGTTCGTTAATTATTTGAAGGTATCAGCGAACAAATGTTTGCAATCAGTTGACGAACCTTACTAAACAATGGAGGAAGTTATCCAAAAATCTGTTCACTCTTAGCTCAGAAATTAACGTAATTGGAGCTGTTTTGCCGTCCGTTTATTGTTAGATTTGCCGTTAACGACATGTGAACGTTTGAAAAGGGAGACAACTCATATTGCTTTAATTCACAGTTGATTGTGAACAAATAGTTCACTAGTTTCTCGCGTTTTCCCACACAGTTATCACTCATTAGATGTCATATACGCTGGGTAATTTATTACTGTTACCGAGAGACTAATCTTGGCAGCTTATCGTCGTCATTTCATGGAAACATTGACTGGCCGAAAGACCTGATTTTTTTTGATTGAAATTGTAGTTTAAGGGCCGCTTCCCATACGGATTTCGCGGCCCATCAACTCAATGTTTTATTTAAATTTCACGGTACATTTCTTTGTTAATTTGAGATCTTTTGCAGCGCTAGTTATTAAAATAAATAATTAAATAATGAATAACAATAACAATGAGGAAATATAAATACTAGTAGAGAAGAGTCGCTATGTACAAGTCGTTAAGTCTGTTATTGGTTTTTATACTGGAAAATATTTGTTATAATCGCGTGGATGATTCCTTTGTCTCGGTACCCCATAGTACGCACAAAGCCGTCCAGCAAAAACTGGGAGAACCAGGGCGTTTTCAGGATTCTTCGAGACGACTTCCCTAACGACGCCCTTGGGAACAGGGTGGGTCCTTCCAGAAATCTGTGCCTGTAACAATTGCTTGGAGTGTGTAGTGGGGTACAGAACGGCAGGTCTACGTCCTATATTACGTGAAAGTCAAAGGATCATATTCTGTGTTGAGGTGTCAGTTCGGTAACATCTAAGTGGTAGCGTGTCCGGTGTGGTCTAGGGTCGAGTATTCTGATTCTGGGTGTTCTTGCTATGCGGCGTTGTCACTCAAGGCGCTGTAGGTATTCTTGTAATCGTCATCCGTCTTCTGTTTCAGGTCTTGTCCAACTCGTCTGTGGTCTTCGGTGTGCCTGTATCATATGAAATAGAAGGCTTGTAGTCATTCTTGTTTTCTATTGTTTTTCGATGCAATAATTTGATATATCTTCCTCCCAACAACAGGCACGCCCCGAATGTCAGTCACATAATATGAATAGCAATATATAATTAAGACAGCAAATAGATAAACAAATGAATAAATAACTAAACATTTCGATAGATTCAGTACTAGGTGAATACACAAATAAACGGCACTGTATTATTTCTGTATGCATTATCGTTTGATGGCCATATGGAATTTGTAGGACAATGAGATAGACGGCCCTCAATAGCAAGGTAACTCCGCCATCACCGAAAGACCTCTCACTCACTGAGAGAAAAGGTGTCGGATGCCCGGATGTTGGTTGCCGTGATAAACAAAGCGGACAAGACTCTTCCGTAAGAGTGATATTCATTGGTCATTGGTGGTTGGTCTGTGCAGAGTGCCCCCTTACGGCTAAGAGGCGCGAAATATGCGATGTGAATCAGCGGGGGGAACAAGGACAGTAGGGACGTCAGTGATACAAGCTGTTTATCAGCGTACTACCTTCTCTTGTGAGAGCAATTCTTCATATAGAGTTTTTGCTGGATTGCTACACATTATCGTCACCATTTGAAGATGTGCACGTTATATTTTTTCGACCCGATCCAATGTTTTTGTTGGTCAGTTATGCCCAAGTATTGATGAACAAACCCATATCTATCTGATATTCTTTTTCCCGAAAGCAACTTATGAGGTTATGTACGATTCTTTAAACACCATAAACTGGTGTACGATTTCTTCACCATAGGGATGGAGTCCGATATTCCTAAAACCATTTATCATGATAATGTGTTGTATGATTTCCTGAAACAATTACTTTTGTAAAGAAACGATCTTATTACTATCTCATCCTTGATCAGCTGATCTGATAATCATCTCCTTTCCTTCGCTGCATATTTATCTCCTATGCTATTCTCCCCGTTTCTCCTTTTCGGAGTATAGCCGTCTGGTCTACTGTGTATGTTGGGGACGTAGCCTATCTTGGGTTCAATTGAACTTTTTGCTATTTTTTTCTGGTATAGTTTGACCCCAAGACCTATTGTGGGCAATTTCAGTCTCTTAGCCCTGGAGTAGGGAAAATATTCAAAGAGGAGCTGAAGTGGCATATCCCTAGGATGCCGTATACTCCAAATCGCCAGGCCGGTGGAATGTGGTAGATCCTGAGTGACCGCCACGACTACTGCCTTTCAGACCAAGCTTTTTTGGCACGTTGTTTAGCATCCATTTTCCGTATAATTATATTGATGTTGTTATTTGACTTCCGTGTGCCTTCCCTGTTACGTTAATTAAAATGACGAGGCGAACGCTAAAAAAAATATATATTTCATTTCATTCGTCACTCACTGGATTGAGTGTCCCGTGACCATTTAGAGAACCCAGCGAAATTCGCAGGGTCACATTTGGAGTGTACAATAATTATACCCTGCTGTGAACATCTATGTTGGGAGATGCAAAACTTTATCAATCAAAATTCGACGGCAAGATTTTCTGAATTTTATATCTTGAGATAAAACAAATTTCGGATCATTCTTTTTTCAAAAAATTATTTACATTGTAATCTTGAAATGAAGCCGAAAAAACCCCTATTAAATTATTGAACAATTTTAGAGGAATATTTTGAGATTCGAATCAGCAGACCATCAATCAAAATAAATCCACTCTTCGATACTCTATCCGTTCGGCCATCTCGTACTCTTACAATTATCTCATTTAAAATTGAGAACCATACGACAAAAGCAATATTTCATAAAGTTTTAAGTTTTATATCAAGATAAACGAAAAACAAAACGAAGTTTGCTGAAAAACTACTGATCCAAAAGAGCTTTATTTTGTGTAAATATTACTGCGGTTGCGTATTTAGAGAGAGGTAAACGAGGCTTTCTACTTCAAAACTGCCACTTTTAAGAGTTATTGTTAAAAACACATGTCACTCCTGATCCCAATATTTCAATGGTAGTCCAGTAAAATGCACGGTGCCCAACAGGGACTGGGAAGGTGATTTTGATTGGTCAACACGATTTGCGACAAACAATGAAGAAAATAGCGTTTGGATTCGAATCAGCAAACCATCAAACAATTTTGTTCGTAGGGAGCTCGTTATGACTTTCATGCCAACGCGTTAAATTTTGTCCAGAGTAGTAATCTTTGTAGCTGTTTCGGTGCTGGGGTCGTAAAACAACTGACGGACAGTGGTTCTGCACTGGGTTAACGAAAAACAATAAAATACGTAACAAAATAGAGAAGAAACTTATCCTTAATACAATTATCCTGAGTGAATTCTATAGTAATTTGTTTGTACGCCCCACAGAGGCATGGTCATTGCGAACAAAAAATAATAATCATGACCGATTGGTCTTCAGCTTTAAATCGACTGAATTCTGGCCAAGGCCAAGCGGAGGCAATTTTTCTCAATTACTGACATATAAGTAAATAATTGATGTCGACGTCTCCCATAAACGTTGGATGTAAGATAGCCTCAATACGATATTCGTCTTGTAAAAATGGTTTAATTCAACATTCCGCGATTCGCCGATTATAATGGATAAAAAGCAAACCCTTATGGAAGATAACAAGAGGAGGGATATGCGATTGCCAATTCTGTTCGAACAAATTTAACGCGGATTTCATCGAAATATCCATACTGCTTGCCGAGATATTCGTACCGCTTGCCAAATACTAAACTTGCAAGTCACGACTTGCAAGGGGCCTATAGAAATTTCCTAGTCCTCGACAAATTGACGACTTAAATCGGTGTACGATAAGTTAACATCGAGCTCAATAAAGAAACAAAATCTTTGATCTTGGCATAGTTGACGTCGGTCGTCTCCACAATATCAAGGCTATCGATTATTCACTGCCTGCAGACAGGACTGCAAGCAAATCCCTGTCGAGACTTCCTTTGACTGGGTTCCTCCAGATGCAATAGCTTAGGAGGGTGCAAACTCTCGCAATGTGAAAAAGGAGTAATAATCTTTGTCCAGATGGCGTTGGGTGACAACTTTCGACCGCTCTGCGCTGCCGATAACTGAGCGGCAAGGAAAAACTCATTTTGCCCCTTCTTTGTGATCAAACTTCTCATTTATCTCAATTTTTGAAGTATATCTGTGCTAGTTTTTACAAAATATGCAAGCATGTCATTGACAGTACGCAAAATGTTTTAATTTTCCATTTTCGTTTTTGTAAATAATTGCTCGTGAAAATCGTAAAAATGCCAAATATGTAGAATTCTGAACAAATCTCACAATTCTTGTACGTTTTTGTGATTGAACTACTCTTTTGGGTCATATGTTTTTTTAGATTTTTTTTTCTCTGTGCACTAGTTTTGTTTCTTGTCGTTTGCATGATGTATTCCTTTTGCCACTCGTTAAGCTGTAAAGGATTTTTTTTTGTCACCAATCTTGGCCTAAATTGAGTTGACTGGCGTTCACGTTAATGGAGCCTTGTTGACAAGTACGTGTATTCGCCCAGCATTGACCAGCGAAACAGGGCGGGACTCGCAGCGAAGCACACGTGACGGTCTTTTGCGCACAAAAGCCAATCAGTGACGAGGCGTACTAATTAACCAATCACTAATCACTCATTAACATATCAATTAGCGAGACAAACCCTAGTTCAAAGAGAGGAGCCGCGTTTCATATCCCCTCTATACTCGTCCCCGACGGAATTAAACCGATTGAATTCTAATCAAGATTAGTTGTCGTCAATTACTGACATACAAGACCTGGCATCATATTCCGTTGGTGTAGTTGTGAAATTTTTCTGTACATTTTAGAGAAATTATGTAGTTTTAGTGCAGCAAGGTATAGACAGTCCTTTACTGAATACAGTAAACAATGCGAAATTCACTGGTTAATTTCATTTTCATTTTTAGTCTCAGCGTATGTTTTTTTCTACGCTGAACAGAACAAGTGGATTGAACTGCAGAAACATAATATTAAACGAGTTTCATTTCGTTTTACAAACTGTGTTCAGATGGCCGACTTGTTGACCTCGACCTCGACGGAGGTATTTGCTTGTTATGTTAGAATTTTGCTTAATCGAATCGAAAATGTTTTATTCTCTTTGAGTTAAATTCCGTTCGTAACATAACTTTCACTTTTTTTCAGCGAAAAGGAAGTTAAATTTAGTCATAGTTTACTATGTATCAGAAAGAAGAAAACACACAACCAGCGTGCTGTTCACCTGGCGCTGTGGCTAGCACGTCCGCCTCGAGATCAGGGCTGCCGGATTTTCAGGATCGAATTCTCCCAGGGACCGAAAGTTCTCCTAAGAGATATTTATGTCGAGCCATTCAGATATTAAGAATTGCATTTTTTGGCGTTTGTAGCTACATGTACCTGGATATCAGATGAATATCATAAGGTTACAGGGATAATTACCAATCGTATTTACGAATTATATTTTGCACAACGATAGTAGTAGTAAAATGTGATCTTTTGTCGCATTCAGGGGCGATAACTCGTCCCAATTCCTGGTTATCACCAATGATTCGAACATTTCTGCCCTTGAATAAATTCTACTCTTCAGTTACTTAAATGTTAATTGATATCTCTGGGCATGTGCGGTGACGTCACAACCGGGTCGAAAGTTGCTTCCCTCGATTAATAGGCCTCCAGATCGCCTTCAGTTAATTGACATCTTCGAGAATACATGTTTGGGGTGAGAGTGTTGGGGTAGGGGTGGTCATTTTTTTCTTGTTGATTTTACTATGGGCTGTGGGTACTTGTTTTCTCTGACTCATACTGTAGAATACAATGGAAGGGGTCTCGTGGCCATTGAGTGAATTTCGCTGAAATTTTCTGACTGCACATGCGCAGAGCATAGGCAGATATGAGGTGGATGTTTTTGGTGTCGAGGTGGACTATCCCTGGTCCAAATGGGCCGTGTGTGATGTCATATTGAAGCTGTAGTAGTGTCTACTGATGAGGAGAGCTCGACCTCAGATAGTCAGCGTACGTCCCAGGGAAGCCTGAGTGAGAGAGAACCTACCTTTTGTGATCGTATTGTGACAGCAGCTATTAATACTCATGCTGCCGCTATCTAGGATGCCGGACAGGATAACTGACAACAGGCGTACATCCAAATACGCCCCAGCATCAGGGAAACAACCATGGTGATCTATGAACAGTATAGCCTGTTACCGCTTGAAATGAAAGGCGACCTCACAGATAGGTTCATCAAGCCTAAGTGAGGAAGAACCCATCTTTTGGGATCGTATTGTGACAGCAGCTGTTAATACTCATGCTGCGGGGATCGAGAACGCCGGACAGGACAACAGTCGTACATCCAAGTGCGTCCTGTATCAGGAAAACAGTCATGGCGATCTATGAACAGTATAGACTGCTACTACCAGAAATGAAAGGCGACCCCACGCACAGGTCCACCCTATCACCCACCGAGGCCCTGCAAAATGCGATTAAAATGCGGCAACAGTCGTTCCAGGACATGTTGTCGTTACAGTATCCTGACCTGCCCGACGACGATTAGAACAAAGGGATCAGGGCGAACATGGACGAAGATTGAACTTTCTGAAATGGCGGTTACTGATTGGACAAGAGCAGCCGATAATACATCTAACGGATAAGAACAGATGCAGCCCGAAATGGCGGTTTCTGATTGGACAAGATCATACCTGAATTGTAAACATATCCAACGCGGCAACCCCAGCTTGGGTATCATGTAACGTTGGAGAGAAAAAAACTATTTGAAAACTTGTGAACGTGTTGATCTTTCTTTCTCTCATCTGTCTGCATCATGGAGATGGGTGTTAAGTTATTAAGATAGGCCGTTAAGATGTTAAGATAGGCGATAATGCGTAAAGGCGTTAAGGTGGGCATAAAGACGTTAAGATAGATCGTTCAGGCGTAACTGTACAACTCTTCACAAATGCCATATGACAAATACACTGGATTTCTACTTTCTCTACTACTAAGGGGGCAATTGGACTTTAAATACAATTGCTGTACTACTGATGACGTCTCATTAGTCTACCCACACGGTACAATAGCGGCCCATTAGGAACAAGGATATTCCAACTCGACCTCATAACGTCCACTCAAATGCCCTTTTCTGACGATTCTCTGTCTGCGTATGCTCAGATTGATGATATTTCTACTATACACTCATCCAGTTGGATGCTCCTTCACGAATGCTTCAACATGACACCCCATACAACCCTTTCGGACCAATATTGCGCCATCTTGACCCCCAAAACGTCCACTCAAATGCATTTTTGTCCACTACGCATGCGCAGATTAACGGCACTTCCATTACACACCCATCCAGTTGGATGCTCCTCCACGAATGCTTCAACAGGACACTTCGTACGACCCATTCGGACCAATATTGGGTCATCTAGACCCCAAAACTCAAATGCATTTTTCCACTGTGCATGGGCAAATTTACGGTATTTCCACTACACACCCATCCAGTCTGATTCTACCCTACGATAGCTTCAATATGACAAAACATACGACCCATTTGGACCACGGATGGTCCACCTCGACACCAAAACGTCTACCCCAGATCTGCCCATGCACTGCGCATGTGCAGTCAGAACTTTTCATCGAAAGTCACCCAAGGGCCACGAGACCCTTTCCATCGCATTCTACAGCATGCGACAGAGAAAACAAGTACCTGAACTCCATAGTAATATCCTTAAGTAAAAAATGACCACTCCTACCCCAACACTCATACCCCAAATTTGCACACGGCGGATTTCACGATAACCTGGTTCACTTTTCCGTCAAATTTTCCGTTCAACCGAAAAATGACATCAGCAACTTTAAAAATATTTTAAAAAATAGCTCATACATTGTTTGCTAAACCCACTAGGTTGTATAATGTATACATATGTGAATATAAACAGCTTTACCCTGCACATTTCTTATCGACAGTATAATAGAGAGACAGAAATGTAAATGTTGCTAATGTCATTTGTGTTAATGTCATATTTCCGTCAAACTTTTTCTACAATATTCGCCACAAATCAAATGTCAAATAAACTAGTCAATAAAAGGTTTACAGTGGAACTAGCCTGACCTTATTAAGATATATGTACCATTGCCAGTGTATTAAATACCAATACATTGATACTATATGGGTGTTTGAAAATTTTGCTAATGTCAACAAACCGATCGGACGTTTTCACCTGAGTTATCCCTCTTAATCATCGAAAATACGGAACCGCTTCTATTTGTTACCTTCTGTTGTGAATGCAATTTCTCGTAGAGTTTTGCTGGATTGCCACACATTATCGTCACCATTTGAAGATATGCACGTTACATTTTCGACCTGATTCAACGTTTATTTTTGTCAGTTATGCCCCTTGATTGTTGAAACAAACCACTTCCATCTGATATTCTTTTTCGCGAAAGCAACTTATGAGGTCATGTATGATTCATTTATCATCTTAATGTGCTGTACGATTTCCTGAAAGTTCGAAGAGAAAATTCGTCGGCAAGATTTTCTGAATTTTATATCTTGAGATAAAACAAATTTCGGATCATTCTTTCTTCAAAAAATATTTACATTGTAATCATGAAACGAAGCCGAAAAAACCCATTAAATTATTGAACAATTTTAGAGGAATATTTTGTGATTCGAATCAGCAGACCATCAATCAAAATAAATCAACTCTTCGATACTCTATCCGTTCGGCCATCTCGTACTCTTACAATTATCTCGTTTATAATTGAGAACCATACGACAAAAGCAATATTTCATAAAGTTTTAAGTTTTATATCAAGATAAACGAAAAACAAAACGAAGTTTGCTGAAAAACTACTGATCCAAAAGAGCTTTATTTTGTGTAAATATTACTGCGGTTGCGTATTTAGAGAGAGGTAAACGAAGCTTTCTACTTCAAAACTGCCACTTTTAAGAGTTATTGTTAAAAACACATGTCACTCCTGATCCCAATATTTCAATGGTAGTCCAGTAAAATGCACGGTGCCCAACAGGGACTGGGAAGGTGATTTTGATTGGTCAACACGATTTGCGACAAACAATGAAGAAAATAGCGTTTGGATTCGAATCAGCAAACCATCAAACAATTTTGTTCGTAGGGAGCTCGTTATGACTTTCATGCCAACGCGTTAAATTTTGTCCAGAGTAGTAATCTTTGTAGCTGTTTCGGTGCTGGGGTCGTAAAACAACTGACGGACAGTGGTTCTGCACTGGGTTAACGAAAAACAATAAAATACGTAACAAAATAGAGAAGAAACTTATCCTTAATACAATTATCCTGAGTGAATTCTATAGTAATTTGTTTGTACGCCCCACAGAGGCATGGTCATTGCGAACAAAAAATAATAATTATGACCGATTGGTCTTCAGCTTTAAATGGAATGAATTCAATTTTCCTCAATTACTGACATATAAGTAAATAATTGATATCGACGACTCCCATAAACTTTGGATGTAAGATAGCCTCAATACGATATTCGTCATCTAAAAATGGTTTAATTCAACATTCCGCGATTCGCCGAATCTAATCAATAACAAGCAAATAAAAAGCAAACCCTTATGGAAAATAACAAGAGGAGGGATATGCGATTGCCAATTCTGTTCGAACAAATTTGACTTGGATTTCATCGAAATATTCGTACTGGTTGCCGAGATATCCGTACCGCTTGCCAACTATTAAACTTGCAAGTCACGACTTGCAAGGGGCCTATAGAAATTTCCTAGTCCCCGACAGATTGACGACTTAAATCGGTGTACGATAAGTTAACATCGAGCTCAATAAAGAAACAAAATCTTTGATCTTGGCATAGTTGACGTCGGTCGTCTCAACAATATCAACGGCTATCGATTATCCACTGCCTGCCGAGTGTCGAGATTTCCTTTGACTGGGTTCCTCTAGATGCAATAGCTTAGGAGGGTGCAAACATTCGCAATGTGAAAAATTAAAGAGTAATAATCTTTGTCCAGATGGCGTTGGGTGACGTAGAACGAGTCGCAGACAGTGGCGCTGATAGACAAACAGAAGTCAGTTAACGGGACAAAATAATAACATAACAAAGCAGAGAAAAAGTTCGAATAACTTTCGCTCCAGGCGTCATTAGTCCTTAATTGATAATTACCCCTAGTTAATCATATAAAAGTAATCACGTTTGAATGCCCCGCTGTGACATGTCAATATTAAACAAATACTAATACTTAAGACAGATTTGTCTTCAACTCGATAAGCTGTACGGAATTTAACCGGTTGAATTCTAATCAAGATTAATTCTCGTCAATTACTGACATACAAGACCTGTCATCATATTCGGTTGGTGTAGTTGTGAAATTTCCCTGTATATTTTCGAGAAATGATGTAGTTTTAGTGCAGCAAGTTAGACAGTCAATTGCTGAATACAGTACACAATGCGAAATTCATTTAACTTCATTTTTAGTATCAGTGTATGTTTTTTTTCTACGCTGAACAGAACATTAGTCGATTGAACTGCAGAAACACCGGCTCGCGTAACAACACAAATTCACAGGGTATCGTCAGTATGACATTTTCTTCTGAAAATTGCTTTTAAGTCTATGCACATTTAATTCCAAATTCTTGACTTGGCATTCAGGCGAAATCATACATAGTATGGAGAAAATCAAAATCTGGAAAACAAGCCTTATTCTACCCAATCAAATTGTCACGAATACGGTTACACCGTTTACATTTTCTACATACACAGAAATATATTGTTCAAACTGAAGAAACAAGGTTCACATAAGGGACAAAATGTTTGGGCATCGTTCACTTGAGCCGATATGATATCGCGTGATCACTAATATTTGTTAATTTCTCTCTTAATGCCACAGTTGAAATGTATTAATGTAGTTATTTTTCTGTCCGAGATTAAAACTCATCAGGCCGCTTAAGTGATATCATTCACAAGTGTAAATGGAGCTGAATGTGGCGTTTGGTGTCTCACACTCAAACATATAGACAATGGGCACCCGGAGTGGCAGACAATGACTCTTAATGGGTCCTAACTGGCCAGACAATGGTCAGTGATTGTCAGCTATGCCACGCCACCTCAGGTGATCTCCTTGTCACATCGAACTTTACTTTTGATCGTTTCCCGGCTATATAAGGCCGAACTGTCTGAGGAAAGGGCACATTTGTTAGCTTTCACCATTCTAGAACGACATACCACCGAGCAGCAACTCAGCAACTTTTGGATATACTACCATATTGAAAGTGTGGTAACCATGACAGACACAAAGATACGTACCAGCACAAAGGGATTCAGTTTCACCATCGACAGTTTGCTGAATTCACCGAAGGTACGGAGTGAACCGCGAGATGAGAAAGAAGAATTGTCGTCCATTTCCGTTTTCCATCCCATCCAGTCCCTGGAATTTTCTAGGGTTTCCATTCCACCATTGTTTCACGTATCCCTACCGGAGTACAACGATCCAAGAGCCGATGAGGAATTCTCTGACTGCAGCAATATAACAGACAGAGATAGCCCAATACCAAGTTCCAAGAAAGGATCTTACCATCGTCTGGAAGGGAAAATAGGAATGAGAGATATTTCTACTCCTCGATCCACTACTCCAGATTCCAACTCGTCTTCCCTGTGTTCCTCGACTCCAATATCAGGTAAATATGCTTATAATTTTAATCGAGTGTCATTTCGTTTTACAATCTGTGTTCAGACGGCCGATTTGTTGACGATTTTCGACAACGCCTATGTAACCCCAAGACGTTTTTACAACTTTGGTATATCTTCCATCGGTATAATAAAATTTTACTGTCAGTTTCGCCTTTATTTCCTCGGTATACTTGATTTTCCGTAACACTGTACTATTATTAATTTTTCAGAAGCTAGCCTGGAAAGCACACACAGCTCGACCAATCGTCATAAGAAGAAAGCCCGTACAGCATTTACGACGGACCAGTTGGATCGCCTTGAGAAGGAATACCAGTCGAAGCGCTACCTGTCGGCCAGCGAACGAGGTGACTTGGCAGAAGAGCTGAAACTGACCAATCAACAGGTGAGAATTTCTATCGATATACATGTACATTCTAAATTCTAACTTAAAGGCCGCAAAACAATTTGCCGTGAATACCGTAATTTCTTCTCTTATTATTCATATAGCGCGTCCTATTATCGATACAATCTTTGAGGTTTAATAATGTATGTTCCTGTTGTTTTATTCAGGTAAAAACATGGTTTCAAAACAGACGGATGAAAGAAAAACGACAGCAGAAGGACGAAAGGAACCAAGCATTGCCTTTCCCGACAGGTGGCGTTGACGTAGCAGAGTTGCGTGCTCATGGAATTCCATATCCGCTTCCGCCCAGTCACATGGGGTTTCCTCCGCACTCGACTCACAACGTTTCTCCAATGATTCATCCACCTCCACACTTTATGTCACCAATGAGTTCTCCATATTTCGCCAGAGATTCCACAGCCATGTATTCTCCACAACCCGTGAGTTTACCGCATCACTACGGCTATCAGGTTCCTTATCAAGCCGAACATCTTCAATTCCCTGTTCCTCCTCTCACACAGATGTACCTGGGTCGATAACCATGTTTATTTTTGTGTTATTGGGAAATATATTAATTATCTGTATTCAAAGCCCAACAGATTATTGTGTAATTTGTGAAAATGTATATACTTAAGTGATATTTACTCTGTTTCCGGAATATCTGTGATGGTGTGTTATTAGAAAATTATGTTTAAATACATAGCATAAGCAGAATACCGGTTATCTGATAAACAAGTGCCCACTTAACATCCCTTAGTGCCATCCTATAGAAAAGTGCAAGAGTTTATAAGACCCCCACTTCATAAAATATATGTATCTATTTTAATCTTCGATAATATGTAGGTTTGCCGGTATACTTTTTATGTACATATCGTATATTCAGAATGTAATTGTGGCGAATAACATTGATTTCACATTTTTACTCGGTGGAAAACTCTTTGATGTTGATTTGATACGGATGCCTTCATATTTACGCAAACCACCTATCTGTCGCTTTTTTTTTCAATTTATTTGAAAATTATTTATTCCAATTCGGACTGTTAACGTTTTTGAATGCCAGCCCATATATTGCGATACGAATGAGAATAAAATATGACCTTGTCTTGAACATGAAGTCCACATATGTCTTGGGTGAATTTTATCGTTTCTTAAGAAGTGTTCATGCGACCAATTGCTAGCTAATTTCAAGATGCATGAAACGGGAAAATAATAAAAATAAGGAGAAGTCCAAAGTATACGCCAGTTTTTAATTCAACCATTTTTTAACCATCATGTGATGAAAATTGCAATCGAGGAATAGTTTCACCAACTAACAAATTGATACTTTTGCATGATTAATGCTTTTTGATCGTGGATTCATCATATTTTGATACGGGTGTGAACGTTTTTGAACGAAGAGATCCGTACTGTTGGATCCCGACATTTACAGGGAAAACTGTCAGTAAGTTTTGTTTCTGTTTTAAGTGGCCAGCAGTTGAAATTCAGTCTTCATTTTTTCGATTACAGGATGAGCGCTGACAGCTGAAACGACGAAATGAGCTCGGCAACCAATGAAAGAGGAACGCCCAGTGTTAGTCCGGAAGAGGATATTGAGGACCAAAGTCAAATAAATCTAATACATCATCGCCACCTGGGCAATCTCCAACCAATCCATTGAAAGGAACTCGTTTTCTTTCCGCCCGCTATTTGCACCAAGATACAGAATGAAACAAAACCGTCAGAGATAGGCCTACGTATCTCGAATTTTTCGAAATTATTAAATATTAATATGATGTGAAATAAAATAATTTTTGCTCACTTTTCATCGCGAAAAATCTGAAATTTTGAAGAAAAATATCGAAAACTTAATTTTTCTGGTACCATACGTTGCCGCCATCTTGGATCTCCCAATGATCCTCTATGGTTACGCAAATATGCTCAAAATGACCCCAATATGATAAACTATAAGGTCACGGAGTGTCAGCTCTGAATTTTTTGTTGTTCCAGACATAGTGCACTTTCCCGAGTGACGGACTTATGCTCCTGAATATTGATTGTATTTTGCAGCAAATCTTTGCAGTCTGAGATACTTTTTTCAAAAATTTTGTTCTTTAAGCTTGTATGTTAATTTGAATATTGGATTGTATCTCGAACTTTTGCTGCAGATTATTTCAGCCAAGAAATATTTTGTCATTTCTCTGCGTCGACCTTTACATTCGGTTTGCCCAGTTGGATGACCATGGGATTCGCATCAGGATGTCAACTTTATTTCAACTTTATTTACACTCTGGTCACATTCATGACATATGAGGTACAAACAAATTCATGTTATTACATCGGCAATCAGAGGTGGCATAGATCTTGCAAATAATAATAATAATAACAGATATTTGAGTTGGTTACTTGATCATATATCAAAACTAGCAGTTATGAGTACGTGAAATAAATAGTTGAATGAATAAATCATCGAAAGAGATATATAGAAAAAAATATTACGCAACAAAAAAAAAAAAAATAAAAAAAATAATAATAATAATAAAAAAATAAAATAAAATAAAAAAATGCAAAAATAGAAAAAGTAATAATGATAAAACATATATACATATATGTATATCGGTGATAGTAATAATAAGTACTGTACATTATTGTTATGTAACAGATACATAATATATCGTAATTATTCATATAGTATTTTGATAACGAAGGAGCATATGGTTATAATTTGATACATGCATATACATAGCTATACAGAGATTTATATATATACACAATTGCTGCGATTTTCAAAAGTAATATGAGTGAGTATTACTTACACAGATATTTAGTAATTGTCAGCGTTAACCCTACCAGTTCTGCCGAACGTTCGAAACGACGAAGAATTTGAAGTATCGGTCACTTGTGCCGATATGATATCGCGTGATTATCAATATTTTTTAATTACTCTCTCAATGCCACAATTGATATGCATCAAATCTATTTATCTGTCCGAGATTGAAACTCATCAGACCGCTCAAGTGATATCATTCACAAGCCTAAGTGAAACTGACTGTGGCGTTAGGTGTTTCACACTCAAACATATAGACAATGGACTCATGGAGTGGTAGACAATTACTCTTAATGAGTCCTAACTGGCCGGACAATGTTCAGTGATTGTCAGCTATCCCACGCCACCACAGGGGATCTCTCTGTCATCTCGAACTTTACTCTTGATTGTGCCCAGGCTATATAAGGCCGAACTTTCTCAGAAAATGGTACATTTGTTACCTTTCACCATTCTAGAGCGAATTACCACCAAGCAGCAACTCAACAACATTTGGATATACTATCCTATTGTAAGTGTGGTAACCATGACAGATACAAAGATACATACAAAGGGATTCAGTTTCACCATCGACAATTTGCTGAATTCACCGAACGTACGGAGTGAACCGCGAGATGAAAAAGAAGAATTGTCGTCCATTTCCGTTTTCCATCCCACCCAGTGCCTGGAATTTTCCAGGGTTTCCATTCCACCATTGTTTCACGTATCCCTACCGGAGTACAACGACCCGAGAGCCGATGAGGAATTCTCTGACTGCAGCAATATAACAGACAGAGATAGCCCAATACCAAGTTCCAAGAAAGGATGTTACCATTGTCTGGAAGGTAAAATAGGAATGAGAGAGAATTCTACTCCTCGATCGACTACTCCAGATTCCAACGCATCTTCCCTGTGTTCCTCGACCCCCATATCAGGTAAATATGATGATAATTTTAATCGAGTTTTCTTCTGTTTTACGGATTGTGTTCAGATGGCCGATTCGTTGAAGATTTTCGACATAGAATATGGTTTATGCATTCATGTACCTAGTACGCCTATGTAACCCCAAGACGTTTTTACAACGTGTGTTTGTATACCATTGGTATAAAAAATCTCACAGTCAGTTTCGCCATTATTTCCTCGATGTACTGGATTTTCCGTAACACTGCACTGTTATTAATTTTTCAGAAGCTAGCCTGGAAAGCACACACAGCGCGACCAATCGCCATAAGAAGAAAGCCCGTACAGCATTTACGACCGACCAGTTGGGTCGCCTTGAGAAGGAATACCAGTCGAAGCGCTACCTGTCGGCCAGCGAACGAGGTGACTTGGCAGAAGGGCTGAAACTGACCAATCAAAAGGTGAGAAATTCCATCGATATGCATGTACATATAACTACATATATTCAATTGAATTCTAACTTGAAGGCCGCAAAACAATTTAACAATTTGCAGTAAATAATGCATTTTTTCTCATATTATTCATATAGCGCGTCCTATTACCGATACAATCTTCAATAATATATTATATAATTAATAATTATGATATAATTTAATAATATATGTTACTGTTGTTTTATACAGGTAAAAACCTGGTTTCAAAACAGACGGATGAAAGAAAAACGACAGCAGAAGGACGAAAGAAACCAAGCATTGCCTTTCCCGACAGGTGGCGTTGATGTGGCAGCGTTGCGTGCCCATGGAATACCATATCCACTTCCGCCCAGTCACATGGGTATTCCTCCGCACTTTACTCACAACGTTTCTCCAATGATTCATCCGCCTCCACACTTCATGCCACCGATGAGTTCTCCATATTTCGCCAGAGATTCCACAGCCGTATATTCTCCACAACCCGTGAGTTTACCGCATCACCACGGCTGTCAGGTTCCTTATCGAGCCGAATATCTTCAATTCCCTGTTCCTCCTCTCACACGGATGTACCTAGGTCGATAACCGTGTTTATTTTTGTGTCCTTGCGAAATATATTAATTGTCTGTATTCAAAGACCAACAGATTATTGTGTAATTTGTGGAAGTGTATATACTTAAGTGATATTTACGCTGTTTCCGGAATTTCTGTGATGGTGTGTTATAAGAAAATTAAGTGTAAATACATAGCAGAAGCAGAATACCGGTAATCAGATAAACAAGTGCCCACTTAAGATCCGTTAGTGCCATCCTATAGAAAAGTGCAAGAGTTTATATAGGAACCCCACTTCATAAAATATATGTATCTGTTTTAATCTTCGATAATATGTAGGACTGCCGGTATACTTTTTTATGTACATATCGTATATTCAGAATGTAATTGTGGCGAATAACATTGATTTCACATTTTTACCGTGTGGAAAACTCTTTGGTGTCGATTTGATAGGAATGCCTTCGTATTTACGCAAACCACTTATCTGTCGCTCTTTTCTATTTATTTGAAAATTATTTATTCCAATTCGGACTGTTAACGTT
The DNA here is from genome assembly GCA_036873755.1 of Hanleya hanleyi. NCBI lineage: Eukaryota > Metazoa > Mollusca > Polyplacophora > Lepidopleurida > Hanleyidae > Hanleya > Hanleya hanleyi. The sequence goes on along the minus strand of JAVTVY010014791.1, from coordinate 35,648 downwards.
TTTGAATGCTAGAAATGAGAATAAAATATGATCTTGTCTTGAACATGAAGTCCACATATGTCTTCGGTGAATTTTATCGTTTCTTAAGAAGTGTTCATGCGACCAGATGCTAGCTAATTTCAGGATGCATGTGACGAAAATTGCAATTGAGGAATAGTTTCACCAACAACTAACAAATTTATACTTTTACATGATTAATGCTTTGATCGTGGATTCATCATACTTCGATACGGGTGTGAACGCTTTTGAACGAAGAGATCCGTACTGTTGGATCGCTACATTTACAGGGAATAATGTCAGTAAGTTTTGTTTGTGTTTCAAGTGGCCAGCAGTTGAAATTCAGTCTTCATTTTTTCGTTTACAGGATGAGTGCTGACAGCTGAAACGACAAAATGAGCTCGGCAACCGATGCAAGAGGAACGCCCATTGTTTGTCCGGAAGAGGATATTGAGGACCAAAGTCAGATAAATCTAATACATCATCGCCACCTGCTGGAAAGGACAATCTCCGACCAATCATTTGAAAGGAACCCGTTTTCTTTCCGCCCGCTATTTGCACCAAGATACAGAATGAAACAAAACCGTCAGAGATAGGCCTACGTATTTCGAATTTTTCATTTACGCCACTTCTGCACAAAAACTGCGTGATAAATTAGTAAATATTAATATGATGTGAAATAAAATAGTTTTTGCTCACTTTTCATCGCGAAAAACAGAAATTTTGAAGAAAAATGGAGAAAACATCATTTTTCTGGTACCACAAGTGGCCGCCATCTTGGATCTCCCCATGATCTTCTATGGTTAGGGTACAGTCTATAGAAGAGCCATGGCATCTGAAATTAAACAGTAGTCAGGTTCATTTTATGCTAAACAGCAACCGTGTTATTAGAGAACCCCCGTAGAGCTATATATTTTCTGAAAGAGTAGGCTCTTGCCATAAAGCCGAGACAGATGTAAGCCTTGTTGACGAAAACCAGGGTCCCCATAACCCTTACTGAACTTGTATCAAACTTCGGGAAAATCCCCTGAAATTGGTCCAAAATGAGTAATATTCTGCCCCCACCAAAGAAAAAACTTGACAATCGATTGTTATGAAACTCACCGACACTGTGCCCAGTCCAAGGGCCAACAAAAATTAGCAAAGAAAATAGGTGTCGACCAGGCCGTTTTCAAACTCATTTTTCCACCGTAAAGTATGCCATGTGCTCGTAAGCTAAAAAAGGCCCCAATTCACAGCCACACTTTCGCACTTCCATCTGCATAGTGAGGCATGGGCCAATCTAACTGGCAAAATACCATGTACTGATTTGAAGCAAATCAACCAGTCAACTGAATGATATCACAAATATTAATAAACAAAAAGCCAACAAAAATTCCCATGGGGTCAAACCTGGTGGAATATTAATTTCAAAGAATTTGAGGGGGGGCCAAAAATCCGCAACTATGGACTACACCCTTACGCAAATAGGCTCAAAATAACCCCAATATGATAAACTATACGGTCACGGAGTATCAACTCTGAATTTTTTGTCGTTCTGGAGATAGTGCAGAGAGTTTGGTGTCCCCCCACCAGGCCTGGTAGGGTTAAATATTTCATCGAATAGGATGAGAAAATTGGCACTTTCACGAGTGACGAACTTAAGCTCCCGAATATTGATTGTATTTTGCAGCAGATCTTGGCAGTCTGACATACTTTTTTCAATAATTTTGTTCCTTAAGTATGTATGTTAATTTGAATATTGGATTGTATCTCGAAATTTTGCTGCAGATTATTCCAGCCAAGAAATTCCTTCAGGACGTTAGTGCTAACCCTACCAGTTCTACTAAACGTTGAGAACTACGAAGAATTTGAAGAATCGTTCACTTGTGACCATATGATATCCCGCCCCGTGGGGCTTCCGGGGATTGACCTGGGGTGTCATTGTGCACACCGCAGGTTATGGTAAGAATAGGCCTCAGCCCCTCAGACAGCTTGTCGTTAGAGGCGACTAACTGAGGCACCCGTGGAGTTTCCGGGTGTAAAAAGGAATAGAACCCCACCCGTGAGACTCGGGTGTGAAAAGGAATAGGACCCAACGTCATGATATGACTGAAATATAGTTGAAAGCGACGTTAAATCATATCCACTCACTCACTCACTCACTCATATGATATCGCGTGATTATCAATATTTGTTAATTTCACCCTTAATACCACAATTGATATGCATTAAATTTATTTTTCTGTCCGCGATAAAAACTCATCAGACCGCTTAAGTGATATCATTCACAAGCCTAAGTGGAGCTGACTGAGGCGTTAGGTGTTTCGCACTCAAACATATAGACAAAGACCGCATGGACTGGCAGACAATTGCTCTTAATGGGTCCTAACTGACCGGACAATGGTAAGTGATTGTCAGCTATCCCGCGCCACCACAGGGGATCTCTCTGTCATCTCGAACTTTACTCTTGATTGTGCCCAAGCTATATAAGGCCGAACTTTCTCAGGAAATGGTACATTTGTTAGCTTTCACCATTCTAGAGCGAATTACCACCAAGCAGCAACTCAACAACATTTGGATATACTATCCTATTGTAAGTGTGGTAACCATGACAGATACAAAGATACATACAAAGGGATTCAGTTTCACCATCGACAGTTTGCTGAATTCACCGAACGTACGGAGTGAACCGCGAGATGAAAAAGAAGAATTGTCGTCCATTTCCGTTTTCCATCCCATCCAGTCCCTGGAATTTTCTAGGGTTTCCATTCCGCCATTGTTTCATGTATCCTTACCGGAGTACAACGATCCAAGAGCCGATGAGGAATTCTCTGACTGCAGCAATATAACAGATAGAGATAGCCCAATACCAAGTTCCAAGAAAGGGTGTTACCATCGTCTGGAAGGGAAAATTGGAATGCGAGAGAATTCTACTTCACGATCGTCTACTCCAGATTCCAACGCGTCTTTCCTGTGCTCCTCGACCCCCAACCAGGTAAATATAAATATATTTTTAATCGAGTTTTATTTCGTTGTACAAACTGTTTTAAGATGGACGATTCTTTGGCGATTTGCGACCTAGAATATGGTTTGTGCATTTATGTACCAAGTAGGCCTGTATAACACCGAGACGTTTTCACAACTTTGGTATATTTTCGATCTGTATAATACATCTTACCGTTAGTTTCGCTATTATATTCTCGGTACATTTGGTTTTCCAAAAATACATTAATGTTATTATTTTTCAGAAGCTTGCCTGGAAAGAACACCCAGCTCGACCAATCGTCATAAGAAGAAAGTTCGTACAGCCTTTACGACCGACCAGTTGGATCGCCTTGAGAAGGATTACCAATCGAAGCGCTATCTTTCGGCCAGCGAACGAGGTGACCTGGCAGAAGAGCTGAAACTGACCAGTCAACAGGTGAGAAATTATATCGATATACATGTACATGAAACTACAGATATTCAACTAAATTCTAACTTGAAACCGCAAAGCACTTTGACAATTTGCAGTGAATAGCGCAATTTCTTCTCTTATTATTCATATAGGGTATCCTATTACCATTACAATCTTTGTGGTTTAATAATATATGTTCCTGTTGTTTTATTCAGGTAAAACATGGTTTCAAAACAGACGGATGAAAGAAAAACGACAACAGAAGGACGAAAGAAACCAAGCATCGCCTTTCCCGGCAGATGGCGTTGATGTGGCAGAGTGGCGTGCCCATGGGATTCCATATCAGCTTCCGCCCAGTTTCCTCCGCACTCGTCTCACAACGCTTCTCCAATGATTCATCCGCCTCCACACTTCATGTCACCCATGAGTTCTCCATATTTCGCCAGAGATTCCACAGCCAAGTATTCTCCACAACCCGTGAGTTTACCGCATCACTACGGCTATCAGGTTCCTTATCAAGCCGAACATCTTCAATTCCCTGTTCCTCCTCTCACACAGATGTACCTGGGTCGATAACCATGTTTATTTTTGTGTCATTGCGAAATATATTAATTGTTTGTATTCAAAGCCCAACAGATTATTGTGTAATTTGTGGAAATGTATACATACTTAAGTGATATTTACTCTGTTTCCGGAATTTCTGTAATGTTGTGTTATTAGAAAATTAAGTTTAAATACATAGCATAAGCAGAATATCGGTAATCAGATAAACAAGTGCCCACTTAAGATCCGTTAGTGCCATCCTATATAAAAGTGCAAGAGTTTATAGGACCCCCACTTCACAAAATATATGTATCTATTTTAATCTTCGATAATATATAGGCCTGCCGGTATACTTTTTTTTATGTACATGTTGTATATTCAAAATGTAATCGTGACGAATATCATTGATTTAATATTTTTACTCGGTGGAAAACTCTTTGATGTCAATTTGATACGAATGCCTTCATATTTATCCAAACCTCTTATCTGTTGTTTTATATTTATTCTATTTATTTGAAAATTATTTATTTCTATTTGGACTGGTAACATTTTTGGATACCAGAACACATATTGATATAAGAATAAAATATGACTTGGTTTTGAACAAGAAGTACACGTCTGTCTTGGTTGAATTTATCGCTTCTTACAAAGTACCCATGCGACCAGTTGCTAGCTAATTTCACGATACATGAAATGGGAAAAATGCATTAACTGGTAAATAAAGATAAGTCGAAAGTATATGCGAGTTTTTAATTCTCTCATTTTTTCATACAGATAAATAACCTTTCTGTGACGAAAATTGCAATTCAGGAATAGTTATATCAGCTGACAAATTGATACTTTTTGCATGATTAATGGTTTTTGATCGTGGGTTTATCTTATTTTGAGACGGGTGTGAACGTTTGTGAACGAAGAGATCAATACTGTTGGATGGTTCCCCATCTGGGTGGAGACGAACAAAAGTGCTGTTCACGGCATTTAAAATGAATAATGTCAGTAAGTATTGTTTGTGTTTTAAGTGATGAGCAGTCTTTATTTTTTCGAATATACAGGATGCGTGACGAGAGCTAAAATGTCGGAATGAGCTCGGCGACCGATGCTAGAGGAACGCCCTGTGTTTGTCCGGAAGAGAATATAGAGAATCGAAGTCAGGTAAATCTAACACATCAGCGCCACCTGCTGGAAAGGGTAATTCTCGACTAATCCATCGGAACGATCTCTTTTTCTTTCCGCCTACTTTTGAATCCAAGATACAGAAGGATATAAAATCAGCAGAGTTACTTATTTCAAGATGATAATACATGTACTCGGAATTCCAAAGAGAATATTGACTGTTTCATGACAGACACCTTACATATTTTATCGAAAGTGGTAAGAAAATTGGCACTTTCTCGAATGTTCCTGAATATGGATTACATTTATCCGCAGATTTTTTTAATCTTAGATACTTTCTTTAATAATTTTGCTCTTTGGTCTTGTATGTTCATTTGAATTTTGGATTGTATTTCAAAATTTTGTTGTAATTTTTTTCTGTCAAGAATCTGATTCTTTGCCAACCACCTGACTGGGGCATAATAAATACCCCAGCCACCAGTCTGATTTTCGGACAAGATTCTCACCCGAGCAGCACATCGGCAGAAGTGACATCATATATAGTAAAAGCGATGTTTGTCGAACATTCCTATCACTTTCCAATTCTGCATTATATCTCTGTTGACCTAGCGTTAAGAAGAAGGATCTAGAGATTGTTTTCCCCGTATAAATGGGCAGAGCATATGAATTGTAGTTAGCTGGTGTGCAAAATTGTATGAGTTGTTCGGTCGGATTCAATCTGAACCGTATGGGCGTGGGGTTTTCCCTTTACGTCCTAGCCAAATCGTAAAGGTCATCTTCCGAAATTGGTGACATGGTCATAGTGGAGTGAGCCTGTAAAACGGAGTATGCGCTGTGGGAAGGCTGTTTCTTTGCACCAAGTATTTTGTCCTTTCTCTCCTTTGACCTTGACCTTCCGTTTGCTATGGTTGGAGAATCCTGAAATTCGCATCAGGTCTTACACGCATAACGTTTCGCGAGCTTACGTTAGTGTTAACCCTACCAGTCCTACCAAACGTTCGGAACAACGAAAAATGTGAGAGCTGAGGCTCCCCGACTTTGTAGCTTGGCATATTGGGGGAAATTTTGAGTCTATTTGCATAACTCCCTAAATAGGCGATCATGGGTATAGCATCAGATTATTATTTATCATGCAGTTTTTACAAAGAAATCACATATTTATTAATTAAAAAATCGAAAAGTTCGGAAAAATTATGTCATCAGAGCGGTCGTCTAGGATGTTTTTACATTTTCTAGCAGAGGTTGGTCGGTAAGAAAAATCTATAAAGGGGGGGGGGGGAGCGATGCCCCTTTCAGGCCTGGAACCGTCCCAAAATTCCCTGGTCTGGTATAGGGTTAATATTAACGGGGCTTTTGTATATCACTCGAATTGCTAAAAAAAATAGTCGATCCAACCTTCTGTGGATGTTCGCTTGTGTCCGTTCATGTCCGTTCATATGTCCGTGCGAACTCGTGAGCGATAACTTTGAAACGCTAATTTGCCGGATTCCTCCAATTTATTTTTCCAGCGAGATCTGTCTGAATGTGGCGCAACTGGGTTTCCTTCCATCCTTCCCTGGACATTCGTGTTCGCAACACGATCGGGGGCTTCAAAATGGGGTTAGCCCCATTCTTGTGTGCATGTTCGTGTGAAATCTTCGCAAACGAGAACTTTGAAACGCTATATTCCTCCGAAATTCGGCATATGCATTCCTTGTGACAAGACGTTGACGGGTATCGCGTTTCAGCAAATCTACCTGAAGGCGGTGCCACTAGGGTTCGTTCCATCCTTCTGTGGATGTAGGTGCAAATTCTTCGCAAGAGATAACTTTGAAACGCTTTGTCGGATTCCTCCAAAATTTAGCATTTGCATTCCTTGCGACACGATGTCGATTGGTGTTGCGCTTCAGCAGGATCTGTCAGTAGGTGACGTCACTAATATAGCTTTCGTTTCTGTCCGTTCGTGTGATTTATTCCTTTCACACGCAATAAAAATCACAACTCAACACATTTTTTCAAAAAATTTGGCATATGGGTCTCTTGTCGCAAGACCTCGTTTCGGCTGACAGTGACTGTAGGTGGCACCAGTCAGTTTTCAATCTTCCATCCCTCCATGAGAATTCTGTGTTTGGACATAAACTCAAAACAGCTTCATCGGTTTCATCCAAATTTGGCATATGCGTTCCATGTTCAAGACAACGATTGGTATTGCGTTTCAGCAAGATCTGCCTGTAGGTGGTGCCACTAGGGTTTCCGTGCGAATTATATGTCCCCGCATCTCCATCTCGGATTCCTCTGAAAGGACGTGGCGCGCTTTTGTGGCCTTTTGGTCCCTCCTTAGGCTTGTGTTGTAAGCGACATCATTGAAATGATTTGTCGGATTCCTACGAAATTCGGCATATACATTCCTTGTGACAAGACGTCGATTGGGATGGCGCTGCAGCAAGAACTGCCTGTAGGTGGCGCCACTTTAGGGTTCCTTTTCGATGTTAAACCTTTATTCTATCTCTCTCTCTCCGTGCGAATTATATATGTCTTCGCACGCGATAAACTCGGAACTTTATGTTGGATTAACCGGAAAGAACGTGGAGCGCTTTTGTCGCCTTCTGGTCCCCCTTTTAAGATTTACCAGTCAGATCGGTGTTACAAGCCGAGTGAATTCAGTAAGGTTAAATCGACTATCAAATATCTTACGAGAGCTGCCGTCTGTATGCGCTCATACTGTTCACATCACCGAAAAAAAAAGCAAGTGAAATTTCTTGAATCGCTGAGCAAATTGTCTCAATGATTGCACAGCGTTATCTTCTTGCCAGGGTTAATAGTTGTACCAGTTATAATCGACTTATAATTGTGAATATATTATCACGCTGTTTACAATGGAAACCATTGTTAACAAAGCAGTGGGATTTTTTTAGTCTATATTCGCATCATATTTGCCATATCAGCGTATATATGTAGCTTACATGCATCCTCCATAATGCAGGTTTGTATTACTTCATACCTCCTTACCTGTTCCTGCAGGCAGATTATAACTGGAACTGTCCGTTTAAAATATCAGTCAATGAATGGACGGCGTTTTGAGGCAATACACCACCTTCGTGAGATCTCGGTATATTTAAATGAAGGCCCGGGTTATGTTGAGAAATAGCTGGAGGTCAAACTCTTTGAAGTCCGGGAGGAAAAGACTTAGGGGGGGGGGGGGGAGATGGGGTGGCGCGGCGTCTCTTAAATCAAACATTCACGGCTGTGAACATCTGACTTCAAAGCAACCAGGATGAGACGGAATACACGAAGCATTGCCTGGCGCTTACTTCGTTAAAATATGGGCATGTTCGGAGAGGTCAAAAGTTCACGAATGTTTCCGATAGAAGTGGCTGGTATTCGTTGTGGTGTATAAGCTGTCCGTCATGGCTCGGATTTGATAGACGAACCATGACATGTTATGATACCTACATGACACCCATGTCTGAAGTAACCCGTGACATATACCTCCCATTTATCACAGCGTTTTCATCGAACATCCAGTTCTTTACATTTTATTCTGCAAAAGCTTTTTCTGCATTTATTGTATCAGGGGATTTCGTCACTTCAGTCAGTGTTCAACGGGTATTTAGTCAGCTATTTTCTTCGTTTGCGACCGAACGAACACCGTGACAACAGTGTCGATTTCACCTAAATGTATATACTGACTGCTTGGTTGAGTTAGGACTTCATTTCCCACGTAGATTTTTCTCTCTCCATCATTATGTATGGCAAATAGCAATTGTCTCCCTCGTCTTTTCACCCGACACCAACAACGCAATCAAAACTATCGCTGCCATTGTGGCGGGAACCTAGCATCATCTCAACACCACTACACCAACAGGTTAGGGGAATCCCGCTCTCTAAAATGGAGGTAAAAGGGGTCGTTTTCGCTCAATAAATCAGTTCACAATATGAATTCAGCAAAATCCTCTTCAGACACATACAGTCATATCTATCCGCATTAAATGGTAGTAAAAAAGTAAATTGTCATCTATCTAATTTGCGTAATAATAGGCCAAACATCCTTCGCGCTGTTTAAACAACATTGGCTGGTTCTTCACATGGCAAATTAGTTTATGTCATGGAACAATAGATAAATCAATGCGCCTGAAATTTTGATGCAGTGGTTAAGAAGGAATAAACAGTTATTGAGCAAAAACGATCTTTTTTACCTCCATTTTAGAGAGCGGGATCGCCCTAACCTGACCAGCTCTCAACGCCAAAAGGGTGGTGTTGGGCGATCTACGGACATGGATCAGGTAACACAATAATACCATGAAGTTTGTGCATGGAAACGCTAGTGTAGGGGACGCTATGTCAGGTATCGCAAAAGGCCTGAAGCCGGATGACGTAGGCCCCCAACATCCCTGAATAATAAATGGCTAGTGGGGATCGTTATACAATTCAATTAGCCTGTCACCTCCCCATGTAACGTGGCATCAACTTAATTACCAGCGCGAGGTCGATTGACCGGCAAATTTTAACTTGGTGTATCGGGTCACATATACTGTACATTGGCAATTTGATAAGTTCGGTGTTACATAAGCGATGCTAGATTTCTGGATAAGTGATCACCTGTCATGCAGATGAATGAATGAACAATTTATCACCTGATTGAAAGAGATATAGTACGCCATCAGTGTTCAGGTCCATTGCAGTCAAAAGGTCAAATTAGCCAATGTCAAGTGACATTGATGTTTCACTCCAGTTCGCAGATGTTGATTGTCATCCAACATCAGGAATACCTCAAGCTTATGACAAACGGGAATCCTATGGAGGTCGAAATATTATAGTTGACCAATAGTCAGTACATTATTGAAAATATATATTTTTTGTACATGCAAATGAATGTATTAGGGGCGATGTTGTGACGAGCAACAATAGGTAAGTAGGGCAATATCAAGATCACTGACCATCAACTGGAAGAGGCATGAAAATATTAAAGACTCGTAGATTTATTTCTAAATGACATTGCCCATAGTGCAAATTAAACATGTGTTTAAATTTGTCCAAGAGGCTATTAATTTATTATGACGTCTGTGCAATCGGGTGTCATAACACGGAAAAAGATTTAGAACTCATTACATCAAATCCTAACCCACCAAATCGGCGGTTCTTCTGGTCGAATTATTATATAAATCATCTGCATAGATATCAACTCAAGGTCAAAGATCAATGCATCACCCAATGTCAAAGGTCACCCCCACACCTACGCCACACTCTCATCCCTCACGTTTACGCCTCAAATACGCAAAGATTTGTCGATTGTATGCTACTCTTGTCAGTCAGGGGAGACCCGATACAAATAATACAGAGTGTGGGAAGAAGACACGTGACAACACAATATACAGTATGCCAGATGATTTATTTAAATAATATTTGTCACACTGTACAATGAACAGTAAAAGATAAGTAATTAAGGAAACGGAATAATGAACCCCGAAATGTAACAGATATTGTATCTAAAAAGCGCCAAATGTAATAATTGAACAGGCTTTCAGATTCCAGAGCAGCACATAAGAACTTATAGAAATGATAGTATAACAAAACAGAACGTTGACCGCCATATCTGTAGTTCAGGTAAAAAAGCACTAACATCATCATGGCGTAGGAGAGAAAAGAGCCACACTGACATTCATATTGTATATCCCAAAACAAAATGGTATTTAACAATTATATAATTTAACAACGTTGTCAAACTTAACGAATATATACTGTTTATCTCTATATATACAAAAATATAATTACCAATGTATATCACAAGTATATGGTATCCCTCATTATATGAGTATAATCGCTTATACACGTCAGTTTCTCAATATAATAATTACCATTACTAAGTCAAATATATGTCACAATAGCCCCTTAATTTTTAACTAGCCCAACTGAAGTTTACTTGAGTTGCAGCGACACAGTTATATAGATAAAATAAATTATAATAAAAATAAAAATAATGGAATAATAATCTCACAAATTAGTAGGATTGTCTGAATGGCGGCACGGCAAACTGACTGTATCCTGGATAGTAACAGATAATTGCAGGTATCCCCGGATAGCGGTGAGGAGACACAAGCATGGGATCTTGGATTGGTGGTAAATATGGAGTCCTCATCTCAGGTAGAATGTTTGGGGACAAAATAGGAACACGTGGTCCACTGAGAACCGAAGACGAGGCAGCGGTCACGTGGTAAGATGAAAACGGATACGGAATACCAAGGGCATGTAACTGCGAAATATTACCGGCCCCTGTCGGGAAAGGCAATTTTTCACTGCGCCCATCTTTCTGCTGTCGTTTGTCCTTCATTCTGCGGTTCTGAAACCAGGTTTTTACCTACAAGTAAATAGAGAAAATGGAATAAGTACTGATATCCAAATAGCTCAGAGTGTTTCACTTTTACTAATCCTTGAAAATAAAGACTTTTTTATAAAAAATGTAAGTGTGTCAACACTTTTGATTAACACTGGTGTGTAGGCTTCTTATCTTGTGACACATTTATTTAAAAATTAGACAAATATATGTGTATAAGTACACAGATGTGTACATTAAAAAATTACACAGTTCGTGTGTATCACACTACTGTCGTACTTGTTGGACACAATTCTTATTTTCTGTGAATAGTGAAAATTTGGGCAATAAGTGGACTTTTGTCCGATATAGACGAATACAATGAGTGGACCACTATACACATCACCATATTACTGTATTAAAAGTGGGCGTATTCCAGTTACACCATATTGCGCTACGTCAGATAGGGAATACATGTACATTTGGCATGATAGTTCCGGGCTATCATTCAAAAATATTTATCTGCGACAACAAAGTTCTCAATACACTATTTCTTGTGAAGGTAAAACACTTTACAATGAAGCAAGCTTAACAGAATGATGTTATAATTTTAAGTAACATTCTTACCTGTTGATCTGTAAGATTCAGTTCGTTTGCCAAGTCACCTCGTTCTTTGACCTCCAGGTAGCGCTGTGTTTGGAACTTCTTCTCCAGTTGGTTTAGTTGATCTATAGTGAAGGCCGTTCGAGCTTTCTTCTTTTTCGGACCGGTAGTCGTACTGTCTACACTGTGTGAGCTTATATCTAAGAAAATCAAGACGACATAGGTTGTTAAATAACAACGAAAGCATCCAAAATCCACATAGTAGGATGTCGGACTTGCACTAAAATTCAAGTTATAGATAACACTGGCAGGTGACATTGACGCGTGGTTCCCAGCGGTTCGTTTCAATCCATTTTCCTGTTTCTTCAGGTTAGAAATATTTTTAATTAATGAAGAGTGGACTATATATTCGACAGGAAGTTGTCAAAATTATCATAAATATAAGCATAAGGGTCCTTTCGTAAAAAAAATTAGGATAATTTTATCTCTAATTACCATAGTTACACCGGTTCTCAATAGTTATAAAAATCGCCCCATACTGAAGAGGCAGGAAAGAGAGTAGAAGAACAAATCGTTGAGAGCCACGCGTCAGTACACATGTCGGTGCAGCCGCGGCAGATATATTGTCAAAGGACTAACCTGGATTTTTGGGCATATGTTATGTGAATTTAAGAAAAATGTAGTCAAAAATTCACCAGATATCTTTGAATGGCTCATAATACAAAGCTGTCACTGTTAGTTTTGATCCATGTTAATGCCTAAATCTTTTGTATACATTCATTCAGAAAAGGTGTTCAAAATCTAAACTTATTGGGTGTTGTGAAATGTGAGCTTAATTCAAATTTGCTGCCAGCGGTTCGTTCCAATCCACTTTCCTGTTTCTTCAGGTTAGAAATATTTTTAATTAATAAAGAGTGGACTATATTCGGCAGGAAGTTGTCGAAATTATCATAAATATAAGCATAAGGGTCCTTTCGTGAGAAAGTAGGATAATTTTATCCCTAATTACCATATTTTCACCGGTTCTCAATAGTTAAAAAATCCCCCCCCCATACTGAAGAGACAGGAAAGAGAGTAGAAGAACAAATCGTTGAGAGCCACGCGTCAGTACACATGTCGGTGCAGCCGCGGCAGATATATTGTCAAAGGACTAACCTGGATTTTTGGGCATATGTTATGTGAATTTAAGAAAAATTTAGTCAAAAATTCACCAGATATCTTTGAATGGCTCATACTACACTCTCAGAAATATTCAGGGAATAATCCTGAATAGATCAGGCTGCATATTCACAACTCAATTTCAGGGATTTTACCTGAAATCCAGGGATAATTTCCTGAATTTCAGAAAAAGATCCCTGAATGAGAGGATTTTCCCTGAAATTCAGGCAAATTTATCACCCTGATTAGTAAGTTTCCGACCCTATTCAGGTACGTAAAATTCCCTAAAATTCAGGTAATTTAGCTTTTATTCCTGATATACCTGAATTTCAGGAAATGATCCCTGGATTTCATGTAAAATCCCTGAAATTGAGTTGTGGATGTGCAGCCTGATCTATTCAGGATTATTCCCTGAATATTTCTGAGAGTGTACAAAGCTGTCACTGTTAGTTTTGATCACATGTTAATGCCTAAATCTTTTGTATACATTCATTCAGAAAAGGTGTTCACAATCTCAACTTGTTGGGTGTTGTGAAATGTGAACCTCAAATATGCGTCCAGAATTGGTTTATATCCTTTTCAGTGTATAAAACGCTGATCAAGATAGTTCATTATCTCCCAAACGATTGTGAATTAAAAGAGAGAAAGCTCCGAGAAATGTGTAATATATATGTATATTCACCTGAGGAGTGCGTTATGGTATAGGTGTCTAAATCTGGGGACAAACATTTCCGATCCTGGTCCGTCTCCCCGTCGAAGTCCAAATGACCGTGTCGCCTCTCCCTAAAGGGATCTGTTGCAAAGCGGTCTGTTTGAGGTGTGAGGGAACATTCCGAAGATAGCACTGAGCTGTCACTGCATTTCGAAATCCTATCTTCTTCCCTCCAGAGTTTGTCGTTCGTGGGAGATAAGGGAAACAAAGACGGACTGGTGGTCCTAGCGGTGCACTCAATTCTCGGAATAGAAAGGGGAACGAGAACAGGCGACAAGGACTCTCGAAATAATAATCTCCTTGACGTCTTCTCTCTGTTGTGGTCGCAATTTGTGGAATTGATCAGGCTGTCGATCGTAAAACTAAATCCTTTCTGTTGTTTTCCTTTTTTGACCATCATGGTCAAATTTGATGACATACAGAAGATAGCAGTTGGATGAACGTGTATCGGTAAGGCGTCTTCGTGGAGCAACGTCGTAGGAATGTTGAAAACGCGAAGCCAGTCGACTTATATAGTCCAAGCAGAAGTCGACAGAGAGTGACGCTCGAGTTCCTTGGACAGACACGAAAAGACGTGGCTTGGGAGAAGCTGACCACCACTGGGCATTGTTTTGACAGCATGCGCTCATTAAAAGCTTTTGTTATCCACATCAGACACCATTGTCTACTGGCGCCAGTTGAGCAAACTGTCGGAGTACTGTTACTAAGAATGGTCTACAATGTTCAAGCCGATTAATTGGCCAGCTCTGATAACGATTTCCGCGTGCATTGCCGAAGATTATGGTCGCCTATCCCTATTTAAAGCAGTTAATGACGTTTCAAAGGATTGAATTCCAGATATCTTTCACGATAAAATATGCAAATTATTTCAATTCTAACTCGCGCTCTTATTTTCACAGCGAACTCTGTATACGACTACTACATGTAGCTGCCGCATTCGATATGCGTAGCTATTAACCCCATCTGGCCTGGGCGTTTTGGGGGCCTGTCCAGCCGTGAGAGGGTGGGGGGTGGGGGGGGGGGGGGAGGAGCATATTATTCTTACCCTTTCCCCATGAGCTAGGGGGCTGAAACTTACCGCACTAAGCAGAGGTTATGAAAACGGTGTATACCCTTGGGTCAAGCTATACCATGAAAATCCAAGATTGCCACTTTGGTGACGTCATCCACAAAACGCATATTTTGATCGATTTTTCGGTCAGTTTTTTTCGAGTTTATTATTTAAATGTTTTATTTGCAAGAACAGCACGATAAATTAGTAATTCTATAACATTTGTATCAATCACATCGAGCTAACCGTGCAATTATTACACGTTTTAGCACGGTTATGTGAAATCAACACCCGTCAAGCGCAGGTGTTCATTGGGAGATTCCATTTCACAAGTCGGATGAGGAAAGGGACGTCTGCTTTCGTACCAATAACAATTGAATAAAACAAACAAATAAATTACAAGTTGAAATTTCTTTCTCAAGTTTCACTGTTGTTTCCATCGTGAAATTGATTAACAAAGCGACACAAATAAACATATTTCCATGTAATTTCCACACGGCTGACCGTATCACTCCCCATTTGAGAGACTACATTAACTCGTCCACTGACATTAGCACAATGCCAACCGAGACGGGAGCGCCAGTGGGCGAGTTTTTTCAAGAAAGAAGAGAAAGGTTGTCGAAGTTTAAAATATGTTTTCAACTTTTCATTATAACCTTTGTTGATAATCAATTTGGGTATTGCAATAGAATAGAAATACTGTTTAATAGGTGTGCTCAATGGTTATTTTACGCACGGTTATTGTGGAAAAGTGTATAAATTTTAGGTTGCGGGATTCGCCCATGGTGTACAAACAATCTGCAGTGGTGGTCAGCTTCCCCCAAACCACTTGTTCGCGGGTCGGTTCAAGGAACTCGAGTGCCACCCACTGTCGCTTTCTGCTTGTTTTCAATATTCTTACGACGTTGCGTATTACGAGGTTACATATTTTTTGTGTCATTAAGCTTGACCACAGTTCCTCAAAACAAGAGCTTTGGGAGGGTGAGGGTGGTTTTAGGGTGTCGAAATATAGGGTCTCTATAGCTTTTTCAGGAAAGTGTGTAATGTCCCCTTGAATAACTGCCTCTCTTTAAGGTCAGAAGTATGAATATAGCTGCTTCCGAGAAGTAGTTGCCTCGGTTTCACTTCGATCAAAGGCACTCGCAATTATTTCGAATTAATATATCGATAAACTATTCCAGAATATTTGCTTGAAAACTAATCTGTTTATATTTTCCATACATGAACCGATGAACCCTGTATGCGTGTACATTGGAAAGTTAATTTTGTGGAAAAATAGAACATTTAATTACTATAATTAATTGTTGATGCCTTTGGTGCTTACCGGAAGTCATCTGCACCAACACGCCCCTAGTGGAACAAGGGAGATAATACAATTGTCCTTGCGATATGAAGGTACGACCATGCCCAAAAGCGAGTTGTAACCCAATATTCCCTTCGAACTCACACTTGGTTTTCATGATGGTTCGGTGACGCCTCCCCCCACCACAAATCTCTGGAATGGAAAACTCATCAGTTTATTTTACGCACAGCGTGCACCGCCATTACATAACGTCAGTTTATGACGTCATGCATATCTAACAACAGGACTATTCCTCACCACCATACATAATCAATGTTATTCGGACCATCTCGCGATTGCAAAACACGACATGCAATGCGATTTCCCATGTTAATCTGTTGACAGACTGGGATGTGAGATGGACGCATGTCCGTCGCGCGTTTTATGTCCCCTTTAACCCTACCTGGCCTGCGAGGGGGGGGGGGGTCACTTTCATGAAATTCAGGTATATCAACCATGAATTAAAGCTAAATTACCTGAATTTTAGGAGATTTTATGTACCTGAATAAGATCGGGAACTTACTAATCAGGGGGATAAATTTGCCTGAATTTCAGGGGAAATCCTCTCATTCAGGGATCTTTTCCCTGAAATTCAGGTAATCAGCCCTGAATTTCAGCCAAAATCCCTGAAATTGAGTTGTGGATATACAGCCTGGTCAGTTCAGAACTTTTACCTGAATATTTTTGAGAGTGTATCTCCGGAACGACAATAAAGTGAAAGTTGAAACTCCGTGACTCTTTAGATTATCATATTGGAGTCATTTTGAGCTTATTTGCATGACCCCCCCCCCCCCCGAGCAGAGGATCATGGGTAAATTCAAAATGGCGGCAATGGTAATGTGAGGTACCGGAAATATGATGTTTTCGTCATATTTTTTTTTTTTTTTTTGCTTTTCTGGCTAGAAAAATGGATAAAACCTATTTTATTCCATATCAGATAATTATTTACTAATTTGTCATGCAGTTTTTGCGAAGAAAAAACAAAAATAAAAAATTCAAAAATTCTGACCGAAAAATCGTCCAAAAATGCTCTTTCTGAAAATGAGGACACAGTGACGTCATCATGACGGCCATTATGGATTTTTTGTAATTTTCTTGTAGAGCTTGATCCAAAGATATAGTGTGGTAAGTTTAAGCCCCCCAGGCTGCGGAACACCCCAAATCGCCCAGGCCAGATAGGGTTAATTGCATGATTTTCCAGACCGTGACGCGTGAATGTCCCTCGCGCGTCGAGGCGAGATAGCCCTAATAGGACACTCACTATATAAACACATAACCAGTTTTGTTAGAGCAAAAACATTTATTCGCAATTTCGAAATTTCAAGGGCTCATATATAAATTATTTAGGGCTCAATATATTTGCGTATTTTTCACTTCTGTTAGCACTTACATAATGTTGTACAACTGAAAACTTATATCGTCCCATAGCTACTCAAACGTGTTATTATCGAAATCTCCACATGCATAAAATACCTATCTATATGCACCTACATGTATTCAATTACACCTGAAGACGAAAGTATAAATAAAGGGCAAATATATAATATATTTACTATAAATATTACAAATCTATACTGTAGCACTCAATAATAGCTGAACAACAAAGCCTTTGAAATTTGGAGCATTTATAAGACAGCATAGGTCGCTCCATTGCAGGATACGGATGGTTGGTTGAATCCATACTGATAACCATAGTGTGGTAAAGATGGTAAATTCCTGTGCTGAACTTGGCCCAATGATGGTAAGTATGGTGAACCTTGTTGCCCTAAGATGTGCGCAGAATAAGGAAGTCTTGGATACAATGCTTGACTCGAATGAGAAGGGGCTGTCACATGACCAGGCGGAAGCGGACATGGAATACCGAGGGCCTGTAACTGCATCACGTCAACGCTCCCTGTCGGGAACGGCATCTTTGACATCTGCTCGATTTTCGACTGTCGTTTTTCTTTCATCCGTCGGTTCTGAAACCATGTTTTCACCTGTTGATCTGTTAGTTGCAAATCTTCCGCAAGATCACTTCGTTCGTTGGCCGCCAGGTAGCGCTGTGACTGGAATCGTCTCTCCAGCTCATCAAGTTGTTTATTGGTGAAAGCCGTTCGTGATTTCTTCTTGTGACTAGCGGTTGTATTGTCCGGGTTTCTTTCTGGTGAAACATACAAGAGTTGCATATCAGTAAATGTATGGAATGAATTATTGCAGAGATTCAGTTTCAGTATAATTCAGTGTACATTAGCAACAAAATTTGAAAGTTGATTCCACAATAAACCAGACTGCTTACCAGAACAGTCAGTAACCAAGAAGCCAGTTTTGTGAAAATTAAGATTTAACATATTCTGATATTTTCAATGGACATGACAGTGCACTGAAATATTTGAAATAAGTATAAACAACACATTTATTTGTACTCTATTTACCTATATATGGTGGAGATGATGAACGAGGTTTGCTGGATGGATCTTTGACATCTTCAGCTGATTCTCGGTGATTGCTGCCGAGAGGACCAATGTAACTTTCAGGAGTCAGGATTGGACTTAGTCTGTCAGAGGTATCGCTGTATTCAGAGAATTCCTCGTCCGCCCTCCAATTATATCTGAATTCCGGAATACTTGAGGAAATAATGGCCTTGGAACATCCATTTTGCAGTTGAGAGATAATAACAGCATTGGAATGCGACTTTCTTGATTGGTCGTCACCCACAGAATTGATCAAACTGTCGATGGTAAAACTGAATCCCTTCTTCTGTTTTCTCTCAGCCATGGTTCCTATGCGTCTATCTTGTAGCGTCCAAATGCGGTCTTGGCAAACTTCTGACGTATATCTTATCCAAGAGCTGGACAAATGAAGACTGTGGATTTCACTGATAATTGCCAGGCTTTATAGTTACAGGGTTTATAATCTGTATCGTTACTCTCGCTACCACTTCACAGGTGTCACCACATGGGATTATTAATTCTTATATATATGGGGCAATTAGGGCAGATGAGTAAACAAAGGCTACTTTAACACTCAGTTCTCTGTTCTCTGTTGGTCACAGTTTGCTTAAAGAAGCTGGCCTACAAACAGATGCTAATACCACAAGCGCCACCCGCGGCAATGTTCTAGTTAGTATTGTTCTCATTTATCGCACATGACTAAGAGCAAGTAATCTTCAACCCGAGCCAGACTGAGACCGATTACCAATTTCTATAAATTTTGATCACTGGCGCCAGATGACAAACGGATTACGGAGCATACAATAACCCGAACAACTGACATTAATGAAGATTTATCGATGCCGGTTCGAGGCATGAACCAGCCTCAGTGTTAGATGATCGTTTTGCTTTTGTCAGTAGACAGTTATTTTTTATTTTTTCTGTCACGCATATGATTTATCCTATATAAATCTGTTGTTGTTTTTTTTTGGTTTATTGTCGGATTCAAACGAAGTACTTGCTTCTCAAACATCATGTAACATAACAGAAGACAACTTTGATTGCCCATTTGCCGTATTTCACTAGGAAAAATGCGTTGATAGGAACGATTTGGGGTAGCCGTGTTAGTCTTTATAATAGACAAATAAACAAAAGGTAGCACCTTTGAGACTAACTAGTTTATTTCAACATGAGCTTTCGTAGACACAAGCCTAGGCTTTCATGTTGAAATAAACTAGTTACTCTCAAAGATGCTACCTTTTGTTTATTTGTCTTGATACGGAAATACGGGGTACGGAAATTCCATCCAACGATAACCATTCTCAGATGGTCTGAATCTCGAATGGATCAGGCTTCCTGGTATCAGGGAACCTTCAAAAGTCACAATGAAACATACAACCAAGGGTTCCCGATGGGCATGACAGCGCACTCGCTGAGCCAACAATAAATAATAAAAAATAATTATAAATCAAATTTTCATCGGAATTCGGTCAGCTGAGAACTTGCAGTCCCCTAATGCACGTTCATGCCAAGAATCAAGGTTCTAATTTGAACGGTTATCCCTATTTTGCCGCCGAAAGGATTCGGATGGACTGACTGACTGACTGACTGACTCACTCACTCACTCATCACTGACTCATTCACTCATTACCGAACAATTTGCAAATAAGAGCCTACTTCGTAGGAATATCTAAAATATAACAACTCTCAACCAAAATGACTTTAGTATATGCTGTGATATTACATCCAAATATTATTTTGGTTCGAGGTGTCATATTCTAGATGCTCAAAAATATACAACAACAAAAAATACAGACATGCAGCCTCATTCAAACGCTGACACCGTTTTACGTCACTTTTTATCTATAAGAGTTCACCATATAACAAGTGTGTATTCTGTTTGTATGAAACACATCTTTTTTAGCAGAATTGAAGAAATTAATTAATTTTTGCCTTCATAACCTATCATCTGGGAGAGTTTTTTCCTATGTATTGGAAATGTATTTAAGCATCTGATGTATGGAAAATACGTTTTTTCCCCATCCCTGGCATTCTACTGTCTGACCTGAATATCGTGCAAATTGAACAAAAGAAAGTGTGGTCAAGTTGTATAAAGGTTTTACGAGGATACTGATATGTATTTTTATTACTTAATCAACAAAGTGTTACTCCTATCTATATGGATAGTTATGTTGCATTTCATGAATAATATCATATAACAATCTATATCCATGTCTATCTCGGTTTTATGGCCAGTGATGAAAGTGACCCTAACTGCCCGAGATATACATCTCCATATTTTCAGAAATAATTGTGCATAACTATTTCATATTTTAGAGAAAATTCCACCCACACTTAGATATTTTCCTGTACAATAATTTGTGCATGAATAACTATGGTTTTTGGAAACGAAATCAACGATGTTTTTCTTCTGGCGCCAGCGGCGGAAATTTGTTGTGACTGTTAATCCATCTTCGTCTGGCTCGGAATGAAGATATACTTACCGTTAATTACGTCCAACAATGGAAGACAATGGTCCAAGTAATTATCTATAGAAAATGTCCATTTTAGCATGTGAGGATATTAGCATCTGTTTATAACAGTTTTTAAAGCAAACTATGACAGGCGTCAACGACTGAGTAATGGGTATCACGGAATATCTTTACTTCACTAATTGTCCTGAATATTAGAGCGATCCCCTTTCACAGTCATTTTTCAAAGGAATCATCCACGCGATTACAGTGAACTCATATTTACCAGTATAACTTAACCAAAAACCAGAAAGAGACTTACGAACTTGTACATAGCGATTCTTATTTACTTCTATTTATATCTCCTACTAATCTCTCATTGTTATTTATTATTTATTTATTCATTTATTTAGTTATATATTTAGCGCTGGAAAGGATATTCAAAAAACAAAGAAATGTACCGCGAAATTCAAATAAAACATTGAGTTGATGGGCCGCGAAATCCGAATGGGAAGCGGCCCTTAAACTACAATTTCAATCAAAAAAACAGTCATTTCTGTGTATAGTCTAGTGCACCGATCATTGTCTTCCAGTTCTCATCAATAAGATAAATGTTCTTTGATTCAAACCAGATGGTGGACGAAGGAGAGACAATGTTTAACCGATATTCTTGAGGGATCTCCAAAAGTAAAATTCTAAATATACACTCTTTCATCAATCAAACAATACTTGGTTTATATGATTTGTTTATGCGAACCTATTCAAAATTTCCTCAGGAATAATGTTGTTGTTATTACCTGACATATTTTTGATCCAGCCCTATATTATCCCTCATAATAACAATGCGCTTCTCTTCCATATATGCCATTTCTATACTTTGTTGATATTGCCTGACCATTGTTTAATTGCTGTAATTTCCAGTCGATATCCTAGACGTACACGCATAGGTTTAGTATTGAGAAAAGAAATTTCAACTCAAATGATTTTAACGACATCATAATCAAGGTCGTATGTACAATGCTGGGTTATCTTTTTATTTATGTAAAGCATAAATCCGCCAATTATTCAATCGACAGCCCCCACCTCCACCTCCCCGAAATTGCGAAAACAACACAGGGAACACTTGGAGGAGATCATTCTGAGTCCTCACCATGCACCAAATGTTATTCGGGCCACCTTGTGTTTGCGAAAACGCGGCGCGCGATGCGTTTTCCAAAGTTAATCTATTGACAGACGCGCATCGCGCGTTGTCAGTATGTCGCGCTTAAAAGATTTTCCAGACCGTATCGCGGTCTGTCAATAGATCATCCTTGGAAATCACCTAGCGTGTTTTGCAAACACGACGCAACGGAGACCCCGATTAGAACACCAAATGGAAGTGAAGATGAAATAAATACACAGCCATTTTTCGTACAGCAAAAACATTGATTTACAAGTTCGTAGCTTTCGATACAATTGAGAATTTTAACAATTCATAAAATTTATTTTGGACTCAATACATTTGAGTTATTTTCGCATCTGTTAGCCCTTACATAATGGGAATGTAATTATGTAATTATCGAAATCGCCACACCCTTTAACTTTACCTATCTAATTACACCAGAAAACATTATTCGAGCATTTTAAATAAATGTAAATTAATTGCTGGCGAAAGGATGAATAAAAGGCAAATGTAATATAATTCACTATAAATGTTACAAATGTGTTCTGCGTAGAACATGTAGCACTCAAAAATAGCTGGATAACAATGCCTTGGAAATTTTGAACATTTATAACACAGCACAGGTCGCTCCTGTGTGGGGTAGGCTACAGATAGTTGGTCAATAAATATGACAAACTGCTAGGCTGAACTTAGTCCATTGCTGGTAAGTGTGGTGAACTCAACTGCGTTAAAATGCGCGCAGAATAAGGAAGACTCGGAGGCAAGGCTTAGCCCGAATAAGAGGGGAGTGTCACATGATCAGGCTGACGTGGACATGGAATAGCAAGGGCCCGTAACTGCGTCACGTGAATGCCACTTGTCGGAAACGGTATATTTGACGTCTGTTCCATTTTCAGTTGTCGTTTTTCTTTCATCCGTCGGTTTTGAAACCATGTTTTCACTTGTTGATCTGTAAGTTTTAACTCTTCTGTGAAATCGCTCCCTTCGTTTTCCGCCAGGTAGCGTTGTGAGTGAAACCGTTTCTCCAACTGATGAAGTTGTTCATTGGAGAAGGCCGCACGAGATTTCTTCTTGTGGCGACTGTTTGATTTGTTCAGACTACTTTCTGTTGAAATGTACAATAAATAAATATCAGTAAATGTGTGGAATGAATGTACTGCACAGATTCATTTTCAGCAATCCAATGTAAATTAGCAATAAAAGTGAATGAGTCTGGTGTAACTTGACTTTGAAGCCGAACAGCCGGTAATCAGAAATCAGTTTTGTGAAAATTGAAAAGTAACATCTTCTGCTATCTTCATTGGAAATGATAATGCACTGAAATATTTGAAAGACGCATATAAATAAATACATTATCTGTACTGTATAATATTTACCTATATATGATGGAGATGATGAACGAGGCTTGGTCGGTGAATCTGGGAGTGGAGAAGAACATCTCTCTTTAACATCTTCAGCTGATTCTCTGTGATTGCCGTCCAGATTATCAAAATAACTATCGTTAGTCCAGATCGGACTTATTCTGTCCGAGCTATCGCTGTATTCAGAGAATTCCTCGTCAGTCCTCCAGTTATATTTGAGTTCCGGAATACTGGAGGAAATAATTGCTTCTGGTAATTTGAAAATAACAGCATTGGAATGTGCCTTTCTTGAATGGTCGTCGTTGGTAGAATGGATCAAACTGTCGATGGTAAAACTGAATCCCATATGTTTATTCTCAGCCATGGTTCCTATTTGCCTACGTTGGTTGATCTAAATGTAAAAGATATTTTATTTATATTGATTTCTATTGAATGTAATTGTAATTGTACGCTGCATGTGATCTTGCAATTCTGCAAGCAATTGGAGGCTTTATAGCAATGCAGAAGAGTTTATGGATCAACGGAAACCAGACATCAGTACTATAAGTACTTTCATTTTTGGAAAAAGTTGGAGGTATTGGTGAATGTCTAACAATGGAAATAATGCTCACCACCACATGTTTTCCGGGCTATGGGGGGGGGAGGGGGGGGGGGGCATTATGGCCCTCCTCCAAACTTTCTCACCTATCCCCGGAAGGACAAATAAATGAATGCTGATCCTCCGCAGATATCTTCAGGGGCAGTTACCTATTGCTGCATTTTCCCCAGACATGTCAATTAACATTGAAGTAACTGAAGGACATATAAAATAGTATTCAGGGGCAGTATTCAAAGTCAGGTGCCGAAAGGGCACATAGACGCCTCTTGACCATTTAAAATCGCATTAAAGGTCACACTGACCTTGAAAATTTGCCTTTGGCCTTTTTGACGGCATTTCAGGTTCCGGTCACTTGACCGGGAGTGACTTTTGATCCCTGCACATTCCCATTAGAAGCAAGGATAGACCATCTCGACTCCAAACGTCATCTGCAATGCCCCTTTTCCATTATTCTCTGTATGCACATGCGCAGATGTACGGTATTTCCACTATACATTCATCTAGTCGAACGCTCCCCAACGAGTGCCTTCTGGTAGGTATATTAGGGTATTTTCAACTTTGCCTAGTACGGTTTGACTCGAGGTGCAGTGGATAACGTCTCCGCTTCTGGAGTGTGCAGTACGGGTTCGATTCCAGCTAGGGTCAGGGGATTTCCCTTCTCTAAATTTTTACACATGTTTGGGGATTATAACCTGGAAGCTTTAACCGGGTCCCTTGACTTTGATTACTCTCCGGACATTCCCGAACATTCCCGCGGATGACCGGAATTTGCCGGAGATGACCTGACATTGCCGAAGATGGCACTCAATGACCTTTGCCAGAACTGTAATGAGCATGACCTCTATGACGTCACAAAGGTAAAATGGCACCGAAATACGCTTCTTATACTACTGTCGCGTTTGAAGGACTTTGCGTGAATGTCCGTAGCGTCGCGGTCTGCCAATTTATTAACCTTGGAAATCGCATTGCGCGTTTTGCAAACACTACGCACGAGATAGCCGGAATAGAACACCATATGGAAGTGGAAGATAAATAAACACATAACCATTTATGTTACAACAAAAACATTTATTCACTATTTCGTAACTTTAGATGCAATTGAGAAATTCAATAACTAATATAATTTATTGAAGGCTCAATATATTTGCGTTATTTTCACATCTGCTAGCACTTACATAATTTTGTACAACTAAAAACTTATATATTCCCTTACCTACTCAAACATGAAGTGTAAGTATCAGATACACCTATTTAATTACAGCAGAAGACATTATTTGCGCATTCTATATAAATGTGACGTAATTGCTGACGAAAGGATGAATAAAAGGAAATATAACAAAATTTACATTTAATGTTACAAATCTATTCTATGAAGAACATGTAGCACACAGGAATAGCTGGATCCACCACATGCTTGAACTACCCATGTGCATGTACCTACATAATTACACCAGAAGATATTATTCGGGCATTTTATATAACTGTGAAGTAAATATATCATAATTTACTATGAATATTACAAATCTTTCTGCGTAGAACACGTAGCACTCGAGAAAAGCCAATCCAGAATGCCTCTGATTTTTTTATAACACAGCATAGGTAGTTAGTAGTATACATAGCGTAAATTGATAGAATAGCGCCTCACTGCGCATGCGCAGAACCTGGTGTGACGTCATAAGTGTGTAAAATGGGGCGGTGTGCGCATGCGTGATGTGTGGGAGGTGGGTACAAGATGGCCGCCATGTGGGAGGTGGGTACAAGATGGCCGCCATGTGGGAGGTGGGTACAAGATGGCCGCCATGTGGGATTGGCCGCCATGTGGGAGGTGGGTACAAGATGGCCGCCATGTGGGAGGTGGGTACAAGATGGCCGTGGGTACAAGATGGCCGCCATGTGGGAGGTGGGTACAAGATGGCCGCCATGTGGGAGGTGGGTACAAGATGGCCGCCATGTGGGAGGTGGGTACAAGATGGCCGCCATGTGGGAGGTGGGTACAAGATGGCCGCCCGATGTGGGAGGTGGGTACAAGATGGCCGCGAGTAGTAAAATGTATAAAAGGAGTTGATTTTTAGGGAAAGGGTGTATTCAATCTGACTTACCTGACCTGACTTGATCAGCCAGCCAGCCAGCCCGCCAACCAGTCCTCCTGCCTGCCTAGCCGCTTGTAATAAGACTTTTACACCGTAGCAGTTGCTCACCAGCCTGGAGCCCATAGTCATGGCGTCATCATCATATTTAGAGAGGCTTGCAAAGTACCGTGTTCGTCTTATTGATGAGATGCAGCGTGTAGAAGAAATATGTTATATCCTTATGGATGGAAACATACTCCTCCAACAGCGTGTCGACGAAATCATGGCGGAGAAAACTTCTTCAGCCCAAAACACAGCCCTCATCGATGGTGTACTGCACTTACTTAGCCCCTATGCATTTCTAGCCTTCGTGGCGGGGTTGAAGATCACGGGAAATGACGAACTAGCGGATCTACTTGAAGCCGACGTTATACAAGATGAAGATATCTTAGCTACCACTACCGAACAGCGTACTACAGCTAGCAAACGTGCGTACACTACCCCAGAGGCGAGTACTACACCGGCCAAACGCGTTTCACGCTCCAAACGCCCCCGACTAACACCGTTAGTTATACCTGAGTCAGTAGTTGTACCCCAGCAAGTGCCTGTGAAACAAGAGGTAGAACTTCCTCTGTCTGTCCAGGAGATTAATAATCTGATCCAGCAAGCTTACCAGGCAGCTCACAGGGACATTTGGGAGCTCTCACCTTATTTGACAGTGAGTGTGAAAGACGCAGAATTGCATTTGAATGCGGCGGGTTTTGGTGACAAACCCGGTAAGCATATTACCCTGAACTTAGAGAGCTGGCAAAAACTGCAGGCCCTTGATTACGCCATCGATGCAGTTATTCGCGACGACGGGCGTGATGAAGCGAAATTTCATGTGGGTGACGACATTTATGTGAGCTGTGCATATTACAACGATGAGCTGCTCGTTCATATTCGTAAATGGCGTATGCAGTTAGATACGCAACAGCTCGTACCTTGTCCTCAGGGTGTCACTTTCAAATTAACAGCCTGGCGGAAGTTACAGAGTCTCGCAAGTTCCATTGGTTCAGCTCTGGTCTACCAGGTGTCTCACTATATTTACCTCAAGTACATCGATACAGTCTTGCAGCTCATCAGACCTAAAATTCCACAGGACACTCCAGTACCGTCATACGCAATGATCACTGAAGCACTGGAGGCCGTGACGGAGACGGAAATTGCCCTGGGAGTTGAAGCGGCTTGCCTGTCCAAAATTCCACGTGAAGAAATTATAACATACATTTACGTGCACCAAGGCCGGAAAGCTGATGATGAATTCAAACGAGTCTTGATGGCGAACTATTGAGAACAAGTGTTGAACAGAACATTTATTACCATACACCTTCATTCAAGTGGCTTGAGAGCATATAATTGTTATTAAAATTTCATTTTGACTGTTAATTGTATTAAAAACATTCAATATTCATATATAATTGTATTAAATTCAATACCCTTGTGAATACGTTCATTCTATTTGTGTTAATAAAGTAGAAAATTACAAAAAAAATGCTTAGTGTTCATTCTTTTGTTCCCTAGTTCCAATACGTGTATTTTCATACCTTTAGGCCGTCGCGCATGCGCACAATCACCCTAATTCAATCTTCCACCCAGTGCATCAGATAGCCCTTCTCCTTACCTTCAATTTGATACCTCACTCGACCCCATTGGCTCATTTTTAAAACAATTTTTTTGCTATAGGGTGATAATTTACACCCTTCACTGCCGCGCATGCGCAGAATGCCGATATTTCAATCCCATACCCAGTGCATCAGATAGCCCTTCTCCTCACCTTCAATTTGATACCTCACTCGACCCCATTGGCCCATTTTAAAAACAATTTTTTTTGCTATAGGGTGATAATTACACCCCTTTTTTTTCGCTAATTTCACTAATTTCAATTTTTAATTGTTAAAAAAACATAGAAAATGAAAAAGATTTTTTTTGGCTTCATGAATCTTTTTTCTCTTTTTTATTAAGTTTTAAAAAAAAAAAAAAATTTTGGCTTCCATTTCCCTTTCCCTCCCCCCCCCCCCCCCCCCCTTTTTCCGTTTTTCAATATTTAATTGTTAAAAAATTGAAAAAATTGAAATTTTTTTCTTGGGGCATAACAATGATGGGGTCTGATGTTAATTTTTGTGCAAAGTTAGAAGTTCCTCTTCCGGGGAAGATGGTTGGCCCTGAAAAGGGCCGTTAGTGTTACTCCACCACCACACTTAGGCACGGTAGATTTTCTTTATTCCTGCTACATGTTTCCGACAAATTGGACATTTTATTTTGAGATGGTTCTCGCCGGCCTCAGTGCAATGGCACATGTCTCCTACACACGTCAGTGTCACCCAACAATCGGCACATAGACATAAATGACCGCATGGTAAAACAGCAAACTGGCTTTCGTCATCTGTACATATGCTACAGCGTGATATTTTCTGCTCTTTATCCAGTAGTTCGTATTGTCTGTCAAGCTCCTTGTCCCTTTTAATCGCGTCTTCTTTCAGTTCATTAATCAAGTTGTTCAGGTGGGTTACCTGGGCTTTACACCCAGAGCATTGTTGTGGTGGAGTTTCGGCGGTAGTTGAAATCATTGGAATTTCACCAGGCGTTGTCGTGGGCCCACGTCTACTATTTAACCATGGCAGTTCATCTTGTAGTTCCTCATCAGTTGAGTCATTATCAGGTTCTTGTAGGGTTTCCATCGTGCCTATTTCTGCGTCATGTGCATCCCTTAGTCTTTCCAATTGGCCATTTTCTTCGACAGTTCGCCGGAGTTGTTCTAATTCTTCTGTACTGCGTGTTAAGATGGATGTTTCGTTTTCCAATGCCCTTTGAAAACTGGTGGTTACCCTCATTCCATCATTTTCCAGAACGCTAACCAGCTCTGGGTATTGTGTAGCTGCATTTCTCGGGTCCCTAACGGGATGCTGTGTAAACAGCTCACGTCTTGTTGAATTCATGATTGTATGGGTGAATAACTGTTACAATATACACGTATTTATACTTTTAGTGGTCTGTGGGAGGTGGGACAAGATGGCCGCGAGTGTCATGATGTGGGAGGTGGGACAAGATGGCCGCGAGTGTCAGAGAGTGCAAGCTGTGGGAGGTGGGACAAGATGGCCGCCAAGTGTCAGTGAGTACAAGATATGCATGGCCGCCAAGTGTGCTTTGTTATCATTGTTCAAGCATAAAAATTTCTTATTTTTTTTCATAAATCCGTTACAATTTTCTCGGAATTATGATAACACTAATCCATAGTGTACACGTATTTTTTTTAGCCAGGAAAATTAAATTATTTTCCAATGTACCTGGGTTTTACACTACCGTACACTAACTTTATGATTTTTAAAATGCCTAAAATTAATAAAAATAATCCTCTATTCTAGCGTTAGGTTGTTAAATTTTAAATATAACACTAATGAATGACCTGAGTTTAACTTGTAATAAAATTTACAGGTGTCCTGACATTGATTGTAAAATGAAAAGCTGTTTATAATTGTTAAACAAACACACATATATTTTTTCTTCAGCAGCGTAGCACACGATACAACCAGTGTGTTTTCGCTGCGCATGCGCGCGTGTCTTACACTATAAATACCACATTTTTTTTAATTATTCACAATTAATCTCTGAGTGCTCAGTCATGGATTTATCCTTGGCTCAACTCATGGATATTGACAACACATCAGATTTGTTCACAAATCATGATAATCAAGTACAACGCCTCGACAGTATCATGAATTTGGTACACGATGAACCTCGATTAGATGATAGAATCACCCCCTTAGTCGCACCTGAACCCCAGAACTATCCTGCACCAATTCATTGTCAACAGCCTGCAGAAACTTCGCCGCTGGATAATTTATTCGCCTTGACAACAACTACACCGGATGTTACTCCAGATGTAGACCAAATTTTTGATGATCTAAACGAGATGTTACAATTTTCCTATGATGCCGGAGAAGAACAAACACCAGATGAAATTGATGATCTTCAGGATCTAAACGAGATGTTACAATTTTCCTATGCTTCCGGAGAAGAAGAACAAACACCAGATGAAATTGCTGATCTAGACGAGATGTTACAATTTTCCTACGATTCCGGAGAAGTACAACAAGCAATAGATGACAAGGCCAAGAACAGGGGACAAGGAGGACAGAAAAAAGATTTAAGAAGGCTGAGACCAGCCGCCCAAGAAAAGAGAAAAGATACCAGATTGACGAGAAATAGGCCACATCAAGACAGGAAAAACAGAAAAGATGTGAGAACAAACAGGCTAAGAGACAGGAAAATTACCCCCGAAAAACAAATTCAAGACGAGATCAATTATGTATGGACATTGACAACAACAACAATCGGACAGACCACAGAGCGTCAAAGAGACTTGTATATCCATTGTGTAGAATGCGCGAATCCATTTTCCAAGTTCGCGATATTTCCTTGCGGTCATCAGGGAATGTGTGAAACCTGCATCAACCAACACGCTAAGATACCATCGTGTACACAGGCGAATAAACCGATAGTTTGTCAATTGCTTCCTTTGACGTGTCCTGTGTGCGCTCAGAGAAGACAGACCTTGTCAACAACGATGTAATATGGCTATATTACATATATTCCAACGGTTTTTTTAAAAACCACCCAGCTGTTCCGAGAGGGTGACTTCTAGCAAAGCACAAAAATAATTTAACACGAGAATCACACCCCTGTGTTCATCACGAGAATCACACCCCTGTGTTCGTTCAAAATAAATGCCCCACTCTTATCAAAATAAATTCCTCTTGCATACCGGCATCGTTATCTTGGCACTGTGTAATATTAAATTAATGGGGCTATTCCCAACTTTTATCAAATAAAATTTTTCCCCTCATACCGAGGTTTAAAAATTTTTATAAAGGCCATTATACCCTTGTACTGTCATATTAAATTAATTAATGAATGAATGGGGAAAAACAAAATATTACAGGTACATCTGACCATTGTATACATGTGCCTTATACCATGGTATACAGGTGCCTTATACCATTGTATACAGGTGCCTTATACCATTGTATACAGCAGAAATTGTCTTTGTAACGTCTTATTGTGACATCATGGCATTATTGTTGTTTTGTGACACTGTGGAACTGTAAAAATTCCATGAATGGAAAAGAATGATAAAACCCATTAGTGCATAATATTGCTGAAATAATGCCAACAGAAAACTCAGAGTCAATTTAAATATTTATTTGTATTGAGCAAATTACAAGAATTTCGAAGAGAAAAGAGCCGAAATAATGTCTGTCTGTCCTGGAAATCAGCTGATCAGCAATAAATCGACATCTCCGTGACCTTCAAGGAGATTTTGACATTAGGTTTTACCCGCTTTTATCACAAATCATTATAAAGAAATTGTCACACCCGGTGAACTCCTGAAACCCACATCCTACCCTGCTAGTCTGGTGATAATAAAATTTAAAGATCACATGTCCAACACATACTCACATAATGAAAGCAAGAATCGAACTTGCGCACCCCTCGAGATGAAGGATACCGTCCATGTTTCATTTTTTGAGGTGTACTGAAATGCTCTCTCTAATTTATGCCCCGGTATCTATTTTCACATCTAGGTTGAAGATTTATATCGACACTGCTACACACTTTTCGACATGTGTTTTCACTTTCGATGAAAGCACAAAACAGTCTAAAAAATTCACCTACGCTAATATTTTCTGGTGTTTTGTAGAATATAGATTCGCGTTCATTTCTATTTCGTCAAGAAAAAATGTTCATCTCGAAAATTGGCAGATTGAAATGTTCTCTCTCTCTCTCTCTATCTCTCTCTCTCTCTCTCTCTCTCTCTCTCTCTCTCTCTCTCATTTTATGACATGCAAGTATAGTACTAAAGTGTAGCTTACCTGATAAAAGAAGTTTAGTCCAGATGTATACCTATATATTCCATACTCCCGGACGTTTGATGCATATCTGGGGGGCTGTTTTTTTCCTAGGTGGGATATAACACACCATGCATTTGTATGCTAATCGAAATTCAGATATTTCCATCGGTAAATCCGGTGTCCAGTATACCACGTGGATGAAATTCAATTCAATTCAATGTATTGTACAAAACACCTTTACGCACTAAACTATGAAGCTAATGATTTTGGTCAGCGGCACATAGATGTTCCCTGGTTTGGTGTCCACATCCCAGCGGTTTTCTGTTTCTTGGCTTGTCACGCATTTTTTCGAAATTCACAGATATTTCCATCGACATATCAGCTGAGCTAACGGCCTCAATTGCCTGTTAGCTCTCTTGTTGCTCACGGTGAGCAAACGTTTCAAGAAATTGATTTCAGTTCCCGCATAACGTCTCCTTCAAGTCCATTTTGAAGAGTCGAGCGTATGAATCGAGTCAAAATAACATGCAATTCATTTGCCTGTCCGGTAAAACTGGTGAGTTGTTGGTTTGCGTTCGCCGCACACACACTGAGGATTTGGCCTCCTAGGTGGGATATAACACACCATGCATTTGTATGCTAATCGAAATTCAGATATTTCCATCGGTAAATCCGGTGTCCAGTATACCACGTGGATGAAATTCAATTCAATTCAATGTATTGTACAAAACACCTTTACGCACTAA
This sequence comes from Hanleya hanleyi, assembly GCA_036873755.1. NCBI lineage: Eukaryota > Metazoa > Mollusca > Polyplacophora > Lepidopleurida > Hanleyidae > Hanleya > Hanleya hanleyi. The sequence continues at coordinate 2,752 of JAVTVY010014791.1, read as the reverse complement.
ACTATGAAGCTAATGATTTTGGTCAGCGGCACATAGATGTTCCCTGGTTTGGTGTCCACATCCCAGCGGTTTTCTGTTTCTTGGCTTGTCACGCATTTTTTCGAAATTCACAGATATTTCCATCGACATATCAGCTGAGCTAACGGCCTCAATTGCCTGTTAGCTCTCTTGTTGCTCACGGTGAGCAAACGTTTCAAGAAATTGATTTCAGTTCCCGCATAACGTCTCCTTCAAGTCCATTTTGAAGAGTCGAGCGTATGAATCGAGTCAAAATAACATGCAATTCATTTGCCTGTCCGGTAAAACTGGTGAGTTGTTGGTTTGCGTTCGCCGCACACACACTGAGGATTTGGCCTCGCGAGACGAAATTAGTTTAATATTTTTTCTCCCGCCTCGCGGTTCAGCCAATGAACTATTAGAAAAGCATATGTGTGTGCATATTAATAAAACCACGGGCGCCTAAAAAATGAACACATTTCATTACACTGTAGCGAATTGTTGCCATTGCACGTGTGAGTCAGTACGTTTTCATATCCACCTCAAATTGACACGGAGAATTTCATTGCCAGTAAAATTGTAAGTTTATTGCGGAAAGAATTGATATTGCATAAATTCCTGCGGGAAATAGGAAGTACACATATATAAAGAATATTGTCTTCACGTAAAAGTTTGTACATTTCAAAAAAAAATTTTCAAAACAAAACAAAAAAATGTGAAGTAAAACCCGTCCTTCGGATGGGAAATCTTCATACGTCAAGTCAACAAAATTTTATTTTTCAGGTAGTGGGTCGAGTGAGGTATCATATTGAAGCTGACGTGAAATGCTTCACAATGATACCTCACTCGACCCGATTGGACCATTAGGGACGCCTCTAACCTCAAAAAAAGATTATTTTGAAGATAATTATCAACATCCGGTGAATGAAGATTTTTTATTTTAGAGGTAGTGGGTCGAGTGAGGTATCAAATTGAAGCTGACGTGAAATGCTTCACAATGATACCTCACTCGACCCGATTGCACCACTAGGGGCTGCCCTAACTCCAATAAAGGCTATTTTGAATTTTCTGCGCATGCGCGAAGTCCAAAGGCTATGAAAATAGCCTTTTTGGGGTTAGAGGCGTCCCTAATGGGCCAATCGGGTCGAGTGAGGTATTAAATTGAAGGTGACGTGAAGGAGCATCTGATAGACTGGGTGTGGGCTTGAATTAGGGTAATTCTGCGCATGCGCGAAGATGATATCAAAAATATGAATCTTCAAAAATAGCCTTTTTGGGGTTAGAGGCGTCCCTAATGGACCAATCGGGTCGAGTGAGGTATCAAATTGAAGGTGACGTGAAGGCGCATCTGATAGACTGGGTGTGGGTTGAACTATCAGCATTCTGCGCATGCGTAATCTTCAAAATATCCTTTTTTGGGTTAGAGGCGCCCCTAGTGGTGCAATGGGGTCGAGTGAGGTATCAATGTGAAGCATTTCACGTCAGCTTCAATATGATACCTCACTCGACCCACTACCTCTAAAATAAAAAAATCTTCGTACACCAGATTTTGATGTTTATCTTAAAAATAGCCTTTTTGGCGTTAGGGGCGCCCCTAGTGGCCCGATGGAGCCGAGTGAGGTATCAATGTGAAGGTGAGATGAAGGGCCATCTGATGGACTGGTGTGGGTTGAACTATCAGCATTCTGCGCATGCGCGGTGGCCCGAGGGTATGAAAATAGCCGTTTTGGAGCTAGCGAAGCCAATAATGGTCCAATGGGGTCGAGTGAGGTATCAAAGTGAAGGTGACGTGAAGGAGCATCTGATAGACTGGACTAGCGGATTTGAAATAGCGTCATTCTGCGCATGCGCGGTGGCCCAAGGGTATGGAAATAGCCGTGTTGGGAGCTAGGGGAGTTACTACTGGTGCAATGAGATCGAGTGAGGTATCAAAGTGAAGCTTAGGTGAAGGGGCATCTGATAGACTGGACTAGCGGATTTGAAATAGCGTCATTCTGCGCATACGCGGTGGCCGAAGGGTATGAAAGTTTATTGAAGCTAGTGAGGTATCCATGTGAAGCCTAGGTGAGGGAGTTACACTAGGGTGTCGTATCCATTCTGTTGCGCAGGTCACGTGGGGTTGTGACGTCACTTCCGGGTTTTTCACTGAAATTACCTCCAAACATAGAAGAGTTCCTAATGTTTCCCCTTACACATCCGTATGTTCAACCTCCGGCACCTTTTCCCACCCCGCCCCGCCCCGGCCGCAGCGCGCGCGCGCGTTCTCCCGGGAATGGCGTTGGAATACGCAAAGATTACAAGGCCCCTTGAGTAGTGTGTGCGGACAGTACTGTGTGTTTTATCTTACTCACCGGAGTAGAGGACATTCACTGCCTACCATTGTACATATGTTTGATGATTATTGTCAAGCCGAAGACCGGGATGTCCTCGTCTATGACTGGACGGCCTCTCGTTTTAATGTGCATGCTCCATTTCTCTGGTTAACTTAATGTACTCTGCGCGCGCATCTTGTTTTATTATTATTATTGTTATGACGTTGTTGTTCTGACGTTGAATAAAAATGATGATGAAAAAACACAATGATGGGTTTTGACTTTTTTTTTTTTTATTTAAGTCAACAAGCAAGGAGTTATACAACTATAGAATACAAATAGTAGGGGTATGTACACACATAGAATAGTAGTGATTAAGGTACATAAAAGTTTTGTCAGGAGTAGGATTTGAACCTACGCAGGGTATCACCCCACCGGCACTT
>JAVTVY010014790.1:0-60884 GCA_036873755.1 Hanleya hanleyi | reverse complement strand
TCTACCGACCGTGTCCCACCGTTACTGACAGCCTGGCTGGCCGCCTGTTGCCAGTTGTCGAGTCGCCGTCGGATGGTGGAGACCTGGGAGTAGTCGTCTTCACTCTGGTAATCCGGGTCGAAAATATACTTCACCTCACCCGAATAGGTGGAGTAGTTGGAGGGCGGGGAGTAGATGCTGTCGTCGTGTCGTATCGGATTGGCTGGTTGGCTATCCCCTTCACTGAGGAGCCCTCCAGACTTAGTCCCTGAATGGGCCATCATTCTCCTCTTGGCTGTTTATACCATGGCTGTAAATAGAGAAGATGAAACATAATGATAAAATACGAGAGGACATTTCCGGGATTCCCTTTGTACATCATTGATCAATACGTTCATTACTATCGGCGCATTTACCTGGTCGTAGTAAAAGCAGTCGGATTAGCAATAAACATCAATTCTCAGGATATCTCTGTGCATGCCGCTAGAATCTAAAATCAATAATATTGTCATCCCAGGAGCTCTATCATGCTGATATAAAGCTGGCAGATTCTCGTTTTTCTACAAATCAGCCGTGATTGCCACAAACGGAAGAATCAGCGCGATAACTATGATAAATGTATTGTACAGTATGCTACCTGATCAAAACGGGATAAATCCAGGTGCGTACACATTAATGCCGATCATGTAAGCCTAAGACTAAGTATACCTGACTGTGTATATGACCATGTGTATGTGACAACCCCATCAATGTTAATCTCTCAAGTCCGAACCATTAACCTAGAAAACCTGGCATCTCTGACAATAACAGATAGGTGTGGAGTCATACAGAGCTGGGTTTGTTTTCTTGGCTGACCTTGCTGAGTGTGTCTGTGTCAATAACGGCCTCTACTTCTTGTCACACTGTTTAAATTTAAACACACTGTTGATTTCTGTGCCATGGGCCTGTGTGCTCACATGTCACTGGGACTTGGCGTGTTAAGTCTTTACTCCGGTGTTTGAGGGTAAACTCTGAGCTGCACGGCCCCGCTGCATCATGGGAGGGAGAGGTTACCGAAAATTGTGCCGTTTTTTTGTACGAAACACATCCGTTTAGATTTACGCGTATCTTGATCTATCTGGGCTACAGGCTACATGACTACAGTGTCCAACTGCACAGTTTCGCATTTCACATTACGCATGTTCAACAAACAGCTGTGCAAACTGGTCCCAGCCAGAGCTGACCTGGCGTTGAACAGGGAGACATCTTTTAAGATCAAATTTCTCCAGACAAAATACATCAGGACAGGGAAAGGAAATGAGGGAGCCTCCTTGTTTAAGAAGAATACAGTCACAGGAAATTTGAAGCTCAGTATTTAATATCATACATGTGCTAATTTTCTGACGTTATTGGCAGTCAATCATTCAGCCTAAACCAAATCAGCCAGGATTTGCCTTCCCCGCCGTCTGAGAAATATGCAATTACATATGTCAATCTGGAACAAGTTGACACATGTATTACAAACACTGCAGTGTTGCATGTCAAATTGAATACTGCAGTGTATGCATAACTCCATTTGAATTACATTATTAAAGTTCTGCATGGATCAACAAGGCAGGTACAACACGGACAAAGTTAGTGGACAATGCCACAACACTGTATTATATGTATGTGCATAAATAAACTGATTTATAGACATAAATAATAAAGGCATACAGAATATCCTAAATGTATAAATTGTACATTATTTATCTAAGAGTGACACAGGATTACACTGGTGCCAGCAAAACTATATGTATATGGTCTGTCATGTGGCATACTGGTAAATGTGATACCGTCACCTGACCATTAATTGTGTTTCCCCGCTAACCTTCTTTTTCAGCACTCATCCACCCGTGGAGCTCACATGAGGTATACAGTATAGAAATTAAATAAACTGCTCTAATTCAAATCCTGCCCAGAGGCTATGAGAGCTGTCAGTACTCGCACTTACACCACGTTGTTATTGTCCGTTCTTTTTTTTTTCGTGAAGAAAATTGGCTTCAGGGTTCCTCGCAGAACATTTTCATGTCATGCGGTCTTCATGTATTATGTATTAGATGTATGCAGTAGAACTTTTAAAATATAGTCTTAAGTTCCCAAATAAGTACATGTAGGTACCTGCTCTAAAGAGCTAAATTTTAACAAAACAAAAGTGTATGCAAGAAGATATGTCTGATCCAAGGGAGGCAACCCAGATCCAATGTCCCTCCATGTGCACAGCACAAGCACCTACATTTCGAACAGAAATTGTTCTGTTAACTCTATAGCAGGAGTAGGTTAACTTGCAGGTGTTGGGTAACCTTGGGCATGTGTGAACTATTAGGTAACTTTGTTCACCTGCGTCTTATCAGGGCAAACATACACCAGGGTGAAAAACACAATCACCAGAACTAACTCTACAGCTCAATGGCTTACATGTGTAATCTTAGCTAACATGAATAACACCAGCACATTCAGTTTGATGGGAACTCATAAATTTGCTCTTATACAACACCTAATTACTTGCTTTACATGTTGAGATGCATCTACCTAACTTATCATTATGTACATGTATGTAAAAGTTCTATAGCTATGTGTTTGATAATTCGGATAAAGAGTTCTTTTGAAAACTTTACACACTACGGCAAATCCCCCTATCAAAATTCAGTCACCCACAATTTTTGGGGGCAAAATTCAATCTATAGTTCTAATTAAAGTTTGATCCCCCTCTAAAATTGAAGAAATAATGTATTATATATATATATATATATTATATTATTTGAAAATTTCACTTCCTGTGATTGAATTAATAGAGTGATTACCGTATAAACTTTATAAACATACAAAGGAGTTTTCATCACGTAAATGTGACAACCTGTCTAATCAGATTATTTTATTATTTGACCATGGCATAGACACACGAAAAGTGAACATGTACACATGGGACTACATGTCAGGGTTACCACAGCAAAAATAGGAAACAGATAATCATGACTTTTTTACGAAATTAGACCATTTTCTTTAGAACTTCCGGGGTATGAAATTATAGCTAAAGAAAGTTGCAAAGTCACTTTGGCCAGTGGCTTTAGAAAACTTAATGGTCATATCTCAACAAGTCCCTTGTGTGAATGAAACATGTAACAATTTGTCACCAGAAAGAACAGGGTGACATTCAGGACTTTTCTCCCCCCAAAAATATTAATTTCCCCAATACTGGCAATTATTCGTTCATGGCTATTCAGGTTTCTTTCATGATAACTGCGACAGCCCCATCATGTACATCTTAATTGAACTGTGATTTATGAGAACCCAAGACAAGATATAATGATGTTCGTTAATTAACATGTCTCGACTGGACATGCGATATGGTGGATACAATTCAACTATTACATGAATAAGTTCTTTCAGAGACATTTGAGAAGTTATTACATGAAGGTTTTTACATGTATGCCAGTCACTTCACAATTCTATATTTTCACTTTCTCGATGTCGACTGACAACAGTACAGACTGAGATTCTCAAGCTTTTAGACTGGACGAACCAATTTGCCAAACTCTTCAGATTGAAGTATGTGCATGTAAGGATAGGGATGGACACAGCATTGTAGACGTACCTTACATATACTTCATGATCACATGTTCCCTCACAAGACGTATATATTGTGTTCCTGTACAACTCTCGCACACTCGTTCATTGGACTCTTTCAGCTGAGATCTTTTGAACAAAGAATTTAGACGGCTAATCCCGAAGAGGGAAACATGTGCTTACCTCCACGGCTCACAGGCTTAAAACTGAAAGGAAGAAACCGGGCTGCCCAGACATAATGCTGTGATGACCCAGTTCCCCCGTCTTAAAATGCTTAACCAAGGGTGGCCCAAGATCTTTCTGACTAATAGACCTGTGTGTATACTTAAGAACTGCCTCCAGATATACACTGAGGCCATAATGCTGGCCCTTATCACATACAGCTGCCTCCCCCATACATATACTTTATCCCCAATCTGAATTGATTATTCTGATATCAAGCTCTGATATGCTTGACGGTCAAATCCCCTGAAATCTTAGCTGGAGTATTAAATTGTGAGGGGGTTGAGTTATCCATACCTGTTTTTGACAAGACTGGCTATACACCTACACTTAACTATTAAAGGACTACTTGAGGACAGCAGGACTTCTCCAAATAATTGGTCCTTGACAGATGCAGGCATCTGGTATGAAATTCAACAAGCTGCAGTGGTCCACAACAGACTACCAATTCAATGAGCTTCTTGAATTGACGTAATAACTGTATATTCCACAATCTAATTAAAATTAAATCCTATCTGCTCCCCCATTTGGATATGTCCCTTGTAGGCTTGCAGTAACTGGAGCATCAACCAATCCTGAGAAAGTTTTATAGTGCTTTGAAGGGAACATTAATGGTAGAGAATGTTTGGTTGGTTCAGCCAAATCAGAGGGCTGCCTTTTCATGTTGTCACCGTCTCTACATTGTGGCAACATACATGTGTAATACAGGGTAGATAAATGGACTGGTCTTCAGTGTAAACATTGAGGTACATGGAGATGATGACCCTATCTCCCCTTCCCGAATGCATGTGGATTAGTTCAGATGTGACCGTGGTATCATAATGCTGTTAAATATTCATGGCATGGGCACTCCGAACACCAAATTCAATTGAAATACTTAAGATCCTATATAGTGACATGTACTACGATTGGGGAGCATTGATAGGATAATAATTTATTAAGATTGGTAAATTCCATACAAGTCGTCCACCTCAGCCAATCAGAAGCATATGTGTCACAATGTTTTGGTGACAATGTAATGTTTTTCGGTACATGCAGATTGACTGGTAAACCATGGTCGATGTAAAGCTACATGTTTACAATGATGATGAGAGTTTTGTGCACACCCACAGAAGGTACTGAGCTACATATATATTGATGAGGAGTTTAGATTCAATGTGCAAGGTCAAATCAGCTCCTCCCCCCCCCCCCCCAGCAATGGAACAGTTGATATTGAGTAAGGACGTACAATTGACATTCTATTATCTGCCTGTTCATAGAAATTTCTTTTGTTCGAAACACCTGAAGAAAATAGCTTCTCTATGCCATTTTGTACATGAAGTCCAAGTGCAATTAATGAAACAATGTGGGATAAAAACACCACCTGTTTCCAGTGACAGGAAATGTGATAAAACTGTTCGTACAATTTCCGGGTCGTATCAAAAAACAAATCATTCTAAAATATCATCAAGGCTACTTGGCCTCATTTGCCTGTTTTTATTTAATCAGCCATATGACAAACTAACGGAATGTCTTCCCTATTCATCCGTATCAAACCAGCGAGCAGGTGAACTGGTTACATTGTACTGGACAATAAAGGCCAGCTTTGTTCTTCATCGATTATATTCAGGGATCATGAAGACGTAAAAAAAATCAGGTGCATACCTGGTGGCCTATTTTCATGAGAACGTATATATACAAAGGGCGGGAGAATAGCCGTATATTTACCTGTTGCGAAAGAGTAAACATAACTTGACATAGATTGTATCAGCCCATGTCATCTAGACAAACACACAAACTCCAGAATAACATGGAAATCCACTCATACGTCAATAAATAGTTCTCTAAACATTCAGCATGACAAAGGCAATAACATTTTCTTTTTGTAATTGACAATGGTGAGGTTGGATTTTGTAGATTAAAGGCCTTTCTGTCTCAAAATGAAACTGAAAATAGACATTAATTGTTGCTCATATAAAGTAAAATGCTAATTCTGTAATAATTCTATCACAGGAAGCGAAATTTGGTCGATAGTTTTTGGTGAACATTTGTCTTTATTTCAATATTTTCTGACAAAATATGAAATTCTATATGTGAAATTGAAGAAAAAAATTTAAACCTTTCTACTCAAAATTTTTAAGTGCATTACGGTGAAGTGGCAAACAAATAATATGGATAGCCCAATGTTAGATAAAATTTAGGGGTGCTTGAATCTAACTACATGTATAGAGTGGTTGAAATATTTGAGTGTCATACAGTTAATTCCATGGTTGTGTATTTTCCCCATCACAAAATATCCTTTATTTGAATGTATTGTATTGCTTTAATAAAAATAGAAATATTTATCGATTGAATTCTCCCCAGAATTTGGGTGTGATAAAATCCACAAGGTATATGGATGTTATTTTACAGTAAACAGCTGAACCAGTTGCCTGGTGGTTAAGCAAACTTGAGTAAAGAAGACCCAAAAGGCTTAAAATTTCTTGAAAATATTATATCACACCCCTGTGCGATAAATCCTCACCATTCCCATTATTATTCAATCATCCTCAACATGGACAAATTCAATCAGCTGTTTTAATGAATTTGATCAGCATCTAAAATCATAACAAGAGACTTATTAGCATAACAAGAGACTTGTGAGCTGAATATATTATGCCTCTGCATGTTTAACTATAGCCCTTTAAAAACTAGAATTTTACAATTTGACCATGATGAAATAGGTCAAGGTCTGTCAACTTGAATCAGCTTCTTCTTAATCATCATTTTCATAGTGTAGATTTGAAGAGCCAAGACATGATCCTCCAAGTTCCAGATACTGCAATAAGTACAGTTTGACCTTGACAAAATAGGCCAAGGTCAGTCAAATTATAATTTGTTATCTGGTCCATCATCCATCCACCAAATGTAGTATGAAGTTCGAGAGCCTTGCTGTAGTCGTTCAAAAGATAAATCCACAACTAGAATTTGACCTTGACAAAACAGGTCAAGGTCAGTCATCTTCAACAGGCTACTGACCCATCATCAGTTGCATATGTGATATGAATTGAAAAATCCTGACAATATTCCTTCAATAGATATTGTATTAACATCAGCTGAGGGGTAAAGATCAATAAGCTTTTTCTTCGCCATCACAATCCGCATCTGTGAACTGTACTTATAGCAGAAACACAGCAATATTCAATGATTTAATGATTTTCGGCCACAGTGAACTTGACCTTTGAACTTTTGACCTCTTTGCCCCATAAGGTATACCCAAGATTACCAATCCAAGACTTGGAACTGGAGATATCACACGGACAAAGAAACAGATTAGACAGATAAGATACCCATGCATACCGAATCTTCAAGAAATGAACCTGCTCACAATACACACGGCATCAAAGAAAAATTAACAGTAATGCAGATAAAACAACAACGTCTGAAATCGTGCTATCGATCATCATGAGATGCATTAATGGATTTTGGTCCGTTTTTGTCGATTCATGTACATGTACCTGCTTTTTGTTTACGAATTTCAATTTAACAATTTCAGTGTTATTAATAATATTATAGTGAACAGTGGAACAAGCATGTCTGGAATTATGATGTTATGAAGGAACGATTAATCATGTCACAATGCTACATTGTCATAAATCTGCTCCATTCTCTGCACTGCCGTGACATTTTACAAGTAGTACAGGACACTGAAAAGTATGACATCATTAACGTCGCCTCAGATGTCAGAAGTGACTGAAGACTTCTCTCCCACTGTAGAAAGCTGATTCTGAATCATCTGAGACATAAAACGAGTGAAAAGTTGGAAATAACCTTTATATTTTTTACCATTCACGTCATTATGTAGAATATGACGTACACAGTTACACTTTAATAGTGTGCCCAGATTATTAGAGAACTTACTGCAGTTAGGATTTAGTAATCAGATATTAAGCCTTACCTATATCCATGTGGTACAATCAAAACTGGTCCATCTGGAACATTAATTAATGTGATTAATTAATGCCTTCCTGAACAGGTAATTCATATAAATTGAACACACCTGTACCTCAAGATCTGGTCCGAGATGGAATCACACGATAATGAACACCTGACAATCACGTAACTAATGCTCCCCTCCTATTGATCAGTGTTCACCTGGACACGTCATTAAGACAACTTATCAATGCAAGAGCTACAGGTCTCTATCATATTGTAATACGTGCAAATGCTCTACTACAGCAAATGTGTGATCAGTACACGAAGGAAAATACTTGTCAAACGTCCCACAAGCCTGCACTATTGAGCCCTCTATGTGTACAGTTGTGTGCGGTTGATTCGACAGTCAAACGATGCAGGTATTTTTCCAGTCGTCGGGTAGATATTGATCAGAGTTTTCCAGTTTTCCGACAAGCCGATTGACAGAGCCAGCAAAAGCTATCTGGTTGAATTATATTAGCTTTCGGCCAACAGTGTTTAAAGCAGAGGAAATTGCTACAGTTCTGCATAGTTCCAGCTTCATCCAACCGGCCAAGAACCTGTCAGACTGCTAAGTACATTTACCAGCTGGTTCGGAACTCTTACAACTACAACATCAGTTTTGTAGTCTCTCAATACTAATGTAGAGCTGAAATTCGCAATTCACAATTACAATTGCCCACTGTGCAATAAATGGCCTTAAAAAAAATCCATTATGCAATAACACCTAAACTTCACCTGTATAAATACTGCAGATTGGAGGTGGGCTGCCTTTAACTCTTCAAACAGTCGATCAGCATTAAAACGAGTTAGCCAAGGCCTAACAATATCTCCCTCAACTGGAGAAATTCAATGGAGGCATTAAGCAGAACTGCGTAAATAAGACGTATCCATACATCACATGATGTAGGCTACATGAACAATAGGCCGACTGTTGATCAGTCCAGTAAAAAATGATGACCACAGGATTTTAAGGTTCACTGTAATTTGCACTTACTAATCTACATCATTACTCTAAAATGTTTCTTATTAGGGGGCAAAAGGTGATCATGAAGTAACGGGTACTGGACATGTTCTCTATGAGTTTACTGTCTACAAATACATCCAACACATTTTGCATGCCAATACAGTAGATACGCTAATCAACTTGATATAATATGGAGAGCAGGTATTTAAGTTCGTACGTACAGAGTACGACTGATGATCAATTATTCTGACCATGATATTCAACTTCGTGCTTGTAACTATTTATAAGGACAATATCAAACCAATTACTGTAATTAATAGGGTAAAATTAACATTAAAATCAAGGTCCTGCAGTTTTTCACATAACTGGTTACCAAACAAATGAGCAGCGCTCCTAACCCCATTTATTCTGAAATATTGTCAGATTGCAAAGTCTTGTTAGGAAAACTGGTTGCCCAGAAGTCAACTAATTAAGTTTGCCCAAATCAAAATCTGGGGCAACTGAAAAATATTTAATGTACATGTAGTATTTATTATATGTAATCCCTCTGATAATTCAATCACAGGAAGTGAAATTTTCTACCTTAAAATCAAGGGGGTGATCAAATTTATTAGAACAGCAAGTTGACAAAATGGTTCAAAATGATGCAGATAATCCATTATTTCTTTGTTATTTCAATGTTTCAGAGGGTGATCAAATTTATTATAACAGCCGTTTAAATTTTGTTTTCAAAATTGAGGGAGATTAAATTTTGATGGGGTATTGAATTATTGGCGGGTTTGCCATATTGGAGAGATTGATCTACATGACTGACAGATATACACAAAATTAAGAAGGGGTCCCTGGTACATGTAGTCCAACCTTGCTCATCATAACACATGTCAATCAAAATCAAGGCGAGCATAATTATTTCACGCATGATTAGCCCAGAAATCAAAGTCGATGCAGAGAAAAACTTGTGGCTAAATGAACAAACTAATGATGGCTTTCTTCACTCAAGGGCATTTGATATCGCAATACAACACTGGAATACATCAAAAACAAGTTTTCCCACTTCAATCAGGTAACAAATTGATCATCAATGAGATGGCATCAAATTAAGATTCAATACTAATGAAACGGGGTTGTATGCAAACCGAGGTTTTTCAAGTATTCTTATACCTGGGAAGCTCCATTTGTTTCCCTGATATTCAAATTAGAATGACAACATATAAGCTTATACATGGTCATACATATTGTGTCAAAATGTGGCATGATAAAATATATCTGGCATCAAAGTTTTCATATCTCTCAATATGTCAACTCAAGCAATAAAGAGAGTTGCTGCCAGATTGTTGTTGATTTGAACTTGAACACACAAAAAGTTCAAAAATTTTGTATTCGAACGACTGTCACATCGAACAACTGCCACATCGAGCAATGCGAACCAGTCACTCAGGAAGCCAGTAAGATGAACTCGAGGTTGCTGGGAAGATGCCTTTCTCCTACCATGTACATGTATGCCCTCTAGGCTCCAGTCAGTCCAAGGTCTGCCCACTAATTAGCTAACGGCTGTGGTTAATTACACCCACCAATTACTGAGAGCTGATTGATACAGCCATGTTCTGACAACTGTAATTGTAGCAAGTCTTACTACTACCATTACAACACTGCAGCCAGTTCAAAGCCAGGATACAGGTTTGAGTTTGAGCTCTACTTCAGTCAAGGATGGGGTTCAGGCCAGGAATATAAACAAGTCTCTCAGATCAACATCTGGCATGGCTAAGAATAAGCTCTGGTTGGTAAATATGGAGGTATATTTCTATACCTGCGGTTTCCAGTACTCACGGTTCCAAGTAGGACCGTGATCAAATCCATATGTCAGATTTCAAGCTAAAGGGATGCACCTGTAACAATGGTTCTGATTGGCCAACTACTACAGTAATTAATGATTCAGATTGGTCAAGTATTACACTGCTCAACGGTTATGACTGGCCAACTACTGCAGCAATGAATCTGATTGACCAACTGTTATAGCAACGATTTTGATTGGCTAATCACTACAGCAACAATTATGAGGGGCAAAAATACTACACAAAATCATTCTGATTGGCTAACTACTACAGCAACCTTTCGGTTCATACTCTATGTAAGGATCACGAGAATGCATACAATAGCCAAGTCTGGGGAAAACAATATGTTTCGACTTGAGCCTTTTCAGCTGCACAAAGACTCAGACAATAGCTACCTACACAAAGTATCATTTCTGAATGGCCAATCCATCACAATCATCAATCCTGACAACCATCAATCAAATAAATATATGTATTGAGTAAACTACATTTGTTCAGATGGCAGATAACATCTAGTCTAGTTCTCAAGCGATACATGTAGAAATTATCCTCATTAAAATAATCTGATGTCTCCATATATCGTGAAAGGTGGACATGACTACAAATAATATATCTCTCTACAAGAGCACCATGTATTGATACTGTAACAAACCATGAGCCAATCACAATTGTTGCTGCATCACTTAATAATGTTTACATGCCATTCAGACATGTGACTGTACAGAATGCATTTGAGTGAGTGAGTGAGTGAGTGAGTGAATAGAATTTAATGTCACTTTCAACAATATTTCAGCTATATCACGACGAACCAACTAAGCACCACCCAGCCCAGTTGTGTTCCTGCTACTTCAAAGAAGAAATCTTTGAAGCAGCATGGAACCCGACACCCTCCATCCACCCTATAAAACACTGAGGACAGTGCACAAGACACAGGCAGGACGCTTACATGGTGCAATAAAGACAAGCATATTACAGTGCTAGACATCACATTATCAAGTTCCTGTGGCTTCTCAGCAAAATGCATTGAAGCAACAGGAACCTGAACCCACCCAACCACCCACCAGAATGCATGTGAACATTTATTTGTACTCAATGCTACAATCTTTGCATCGCAAATTCACTCCATTGAACCAATATGTGCAGAGCTCGATCATAATTTCCTAGGAACAGACAAAAATATCGCACATGATAAAATTTAACAATTAATACCTGGGAATTGAACACTGAATACCTTACCAGCGTTGAAATTCAAACTGATCAGTCATTATCAAAATTTGATCAGACAAAATCAGATTTTGATCAAATGATGTCTGACATCCAACCACAACTTCAGACTCTTGCCATAGTACTTTCAAACATTGGATAGTACCTTACTACTTACTCTTGTTAGTTCACAACTGGCCCGATTCGAACTGGAAAATATACCTTTACTTGGATCAAAACTTATGTTAAATAGCTGATCAAGTGAATTAGTTCTGACAGTAGGTGTACATATTATTCCTCAAACTGTGCCCCTAGCAGAACAGGTCAGCCTATCCCATGACAGCACCCTGGGGAAGGTTCTCCGGACCACTGATCACAAACTATACAGACAGCAGGTGTATCAGTAATTTCTCCTCAGGGAAGGAATTCACTGCCAGTGATCAGACATAATAAGCCAAATATCTCAATCATTGCTCATACTTCCACTCATGTTATAGCTTGAAGCCCTTAGCACATGATTTCTTTATTGGTTTTGAAACAGAAGTCATATAAATCTGCATTGAACCAAATCAATCACTCATAGCCGATCCTTTTGACCAAATTATCGCAGAGCTCTAAATTTTGTTCAACTAAAATATATTGTTAATTGGAACTACAAATCTGGGTATCAAATGTAGTTGCTCAAGTTAAATCCTTTAGTAATTTGATCAATGGAAGTGGAATTTTAGTAGAACAGGAACTTGGCAAAATAATGAATTTATCTGCATAATTTCGGACCAATAAATGGTCCAAAACATTGGATTATCCAAAACCATGCACATACTCCATTATTTCTTCATTCTTTTAATGATCTCAGAGGATCACATTTATTAGAACAAATGATTGAATCTTGCTCATGAAAGTGGTGATCGAATTTCAATAAAATTAATGATGAATTATAGGACTTACTGTAGACATGACTTACTGAGGATATTTCAGATGACACTGTTCTCAGCAAACGTACTCACATTTTTAATGTCATGAAAAAATGTTAGCAAAAACAAAGTTTCATTCATCTGCAAGCTGGTCCATGGTAGAATTCTTACATACAAACTGCATGTACTTCGCATCAACTTATTGGGCGAGCATAATCCATTTGGGATATATCAAAAAAATAAACACCTTTTTTTTTACCTCCTACATTGCTTGTATGTACGTATCTTACCGGTGTGCTTCAGAATTCCGATATGTATGTATCACAGGTGAGTGGATAGGTAACCTATACAGTTGTACTCATGAATAATGGAACTATGGAAATATATGCATACCAGCCTGAAGATAAAAGTCCTGTCTATGATAAGTATATAATTAATACAACAAGCAGGATTCCAGTCCTCAGGCTTTACCAAAAAATATGATGGCCCGTTGACAGAGACAAGAGATCTCAATTGATGAACATACATGATTCAATTAAATGACAAGATCAGCATGGTCAACCCCCAGATCTTATGAATATAGAAACTGAATGATAAATAGTACTGAAGATCACTACTAAACTGATATGGATCGATGGTTCTTGATTTCTCCATTAGGAAGCAGCTGAGGATGGGCATTGATCATTACTGCCAAAACAATGGAACCACCACACTTCAAAGCTTTAGATTGCACACACTAAACACCAGATATTTGGCCCAAAGTATAGAGCAACAAAACATTATTCATTTGTTTATGTTTTGTTTTTTTGTGTTTTTTTTTTTATTTTCTTTGAAAATTATTTGAAAATCAATTCTGGGATTATTTGAGGTCAAATTTTCATGAATTTCGAGATTTTAAATATTTTTTCTGACTTTGGCTCGACAGATGGTATGCCAAAATTACATGCAGTCTGTACTTCTTGTCAGACATGCAGGCACCCTTATTATGAATGTCCAGATGTAAATGTGGTACCCATGTATGATACGAAATCTCCTCCCCTGCAATTTTTATAGCTTCAAAGTATGCTAAAGATTCATTGTATTATACCTCGTACAGGGATGTCTTTTGAAGGCAGTTGGCATCCTTTTTTGGTCCTCTACAATGACCGAAATGGCCCAAAACAGCCGCCTACTTTCCATGTAATTTCAAAACTTGAAACATTTAATCTCACTTCTTGTAGCCACCTACATGTACATTGTACTTCCATGCCTTTCGTTTGTTACTTCAAGTCTTAGTGGCATCCCTGACTGTATTCTTCATTACCTCCACATCCAGAGACTATATACACATATCTATACGTTGGAATTAAAAAGTCTCTGTGTTTGACAATGTCTGGATACATGTACATTAACAATACAATCCACGATCCCGAACTTGTAAATTTAAATCCACTGTATGTCCTGCCTGCATTCAAGGTAAAACCATGATGCCAACATTTTTTAATAACTTGAGCTGTTGTCAGCATTTGATGTGAGGATCATATCATGGTTCCAGACTGCCAACCCAAGCTCCCCTGTGTCTGGCACCACTGCATGTTGGTGTACCCAAGCCAGGGTTCTTAGCCTAAAGATTCAAAGGTTACAGTACCAATTCACCACTCTCAAATTACAGATTCACCAACAGATGCCGTTACATGTATGACTGGCACCAGTTCAGACCATTAAATTTAAATCCTTGGTCCAGTGACATGCAATTCATGACCTATCAACGTTTATACCAGGTCTTAGAATCACTTACTACAAGTGATGTTTAATTAACATCCTGCTCAAATTCAAGGCGATGCGGACTAAAGCTCAAGCACACAAAACCCCCCATGGATAAAACTCCAAAAATGAAAATATCAGGCAAATCACCCACTTTATAATGAATCAGTCATTTCAGACATTATTTCAGATGGAATGTTTAAGTTTTGTATTCGCATATTATTAAAAATCTATTCTTTATGATCATGGAATTGTTTTTTGTATTTCAGCTCTATTATGTGCCCAAAATGGAGATTTTTTTCTTTTAGTGCCGAAAGCGAATGTTGAGATATAGAGAGATTTCTCATCATATTTAAATCAGTCTACCTAGTTTGCCGGATTTCAGGGTTTTCCATCTTTTCTCTAATTCGGTTTCAGACCTCCATACATTGTTACTGTGTGAACGGAATAATTTAACATAACAGAAATTGATATCTTGAGATCTTTTTCAGGAAAACAATACTGAAATGAAACACGAAAGGCTGCATGTGCCAACCAGAACAGATAGTAAATGTACAAAATAATAAAAAAGGGGATAAAGCATGATGTCACATCACAGCAATAAATTCCTTTTGTGTAATAGACGATGTGTCGCATGATGCACATACACGGATTTAGCACAAATCTGAATTGGAAGTGGGAACAATACAGAAGGATTCAAATGATCGTGTACGATTATTCGAGTTAAATCATACCTCTTCCTCACGGTGTAGGCTCCATGCTTGTTCAGATAATACTTATCACATGTCTGTAATTTCCGCTCAGTTTCACACACTTTTTTTAGCATGCCACATTCATGTCTAACAAGCATTTCGGTAATATACAGCGACAACAAGGCCACTTTGAGAAGAATTCTAGTTAATTTTTTTGACAGTTTAGCGCAAAATTATGCGTATGAGGCATGAACATGTGGGGAAGATCACAGAAAACATAAATTTGATGTTGATGAAATACACAAGTACAGTCATACAATATGCATGGTACATGTATGAAGCTTAACTAGCCAATTTGGAGGCCACAAAAATTAGATAGATGTATATTTTATTTGAACTCGAAATCTTTTATATAATTTATATATTTATGGAATAGTTTAACTTGATTTTAAAGTGTAAATGAGTGAGGGGGTGTGTACGTCGGGGGGGGGGGAGTGTGGATGAAAGTGTGTATGGAAGTGTGGGTGGAAGTGTGCAAGTGCATGTGGGTGTGTTAGCAAAGATATCTATATTTTTATTAGGTACATCTAAATGTTTATTTGTATGTTTTTAGAGGTTTATTTGCACTTTTGCATCTGACACTTTTGCACAATAGTCGGTGACAATAGCTCCTTGCGAGCTAGCGTTTATTTTTACCTGTATCAAACCGACTTTAAATAAAATATCTTATCTTAACACAGGAAGGAAGCAATCAGAGATTGCTCAATTGTATGCCCCCCCTTCCACTTTGATCCAACACTGCCCCGCCATTGTTCTGCATTTCTTTATTGGTTGGTGGAGGCCTAATTTGGATAATTATAAAAATTATGTTTCAGTCACTTTTTTGCCATGCCTCACATAATACATATTCCAAGTATCAAGCAACAAGTGATAATACGATGCTTCGATGCAAGATGGTCGCCAGGCCTTTCACCAACTCCGAAAATTTGACCTGGTTATGAGACCTACATTCCTTGGGAGTATATTGTGGTGAAATTATGAAGCGATCAGTGAACTTTGAATTTTGCACCCAATTCACTGTTTTTGGGGCAATTGTCTGCTTTGGAATGTAACATATAATATAGCCATTTTCCCGGTTCAAATCGGTTATGGACTGAGATCCAGCTTGGACAAATAAATATATCCCATTCACTTAGGTTTAAACAAAGGGACATAACTTTTGAAAATATAACCGAAAACAGAGTAACTTCACGCTGCATACCTATGGGTCACTGACCACATATCATGCAAATTTCATACTTGTTCATACAATATTAACCGAGATCCAGACTTACAAATCCCAATTCACAAAGATTTGAAGAAAAAGGGCCATAACTCTTCAAAATATAGGCGAAATGTGGAGAAACTTCACGCCGCACAACTACAGGGCACTGACCATATATCCTGCAAATTTCATAATTGTCCATACAATATTAACCGAGATCCAGCCCGGACAAGTTCCAATTCACAAAGATTTGAAGAAAAAAGGGCCATAACTCTTTAAAATATATGCGAAACGTGGAGAAACTTCACGCTGCACAACTATAGGGCACTGACCACACATCCTGCAAATTTCATAATTGTCCATACAATATTAACCGAGATCCAGCCCGGACAAGTCTCAATTCATGAAGAATTCAGGAACAAAGGGCCATAACTCTTGAAAATATGAGCGAAACGTGGAGAAACTTTATGCTGCACAACTGTGGGTCACTAACCACATATCATGCAAATTTCATACTTGTCCATACAATATTAACCAAGATACAGCCCGGACAAGTCCCATTCACAGAGATTTCAGAAAAAGGGCCATAACTCTTGAAAATTATAACGGAACTCGGAAAAAACTCTACGCTGCACAACTACGAGCCACTGGCCACAGTCCATGCAAGTTGCATAAGGCATTCTTAGGAGGTTAACCACTTAAGAAGGAAAAACCACTTAAGACGTCCTTATACGCAAGAATGACCACTTAAGCTATCAAATGCAAGAACGGACGGACAGACAGACGGACAAAGCGATCGCTATATGCCCCCCCTCTAGTTAGAGGGGGGGCATAATTATAACACCTGAATAACATCACTAAAAAGTTCCATGAATGTTCGTGAATCATAACGAAAGGCTACAAGGTGATGAGGCTAGATCTAGGTCTGGTGAGCTGTGACCTTTATCTATGTACATATACCTCAAATCAATAGATTTCCTTGTAATTACATCAACAACACACATAAAGTTTCCAGATGTTGATGAATCATATTAGATAAGTGAAGACAATAGATTGTTGTGACCTTTGTGGCTGACATACTGACCTCAAAATAAATATACTTCTTTGGGGTCACATCAATAAGCTGTGAGATGTTTAATGAATCACAACTCTCATACAATCCAGACAAGCTACATGTACATCCAGTCCCAAGGTGTGGTGACCTTGACCTCTGGGCCTCAAAATCATCAATAGGCTTCTTGATTTTCAAGTACTTTGATGAATCATTATTAACGTCAGAACAGTCCGTTCAGTTAAATTGGGCATATGACGTTAAACTTTAGACCTATTGACCTCAAAATCTGTAGGCTTCTTTGGAAACACATGGATAACAGAAAAGTCTGTAAAGTTGTTCAGTGGAATGCAATTCAATACATCTGAACACAAACAGTCACAAACAGAAGAACAGACAGAAGGACAAGACAAAGTAATATGGCAATTTGACTAAAGTTTCATGGCATAAAATATGATAGGGCCATCCCCTAAATGAAAAGCGCTGCAACATCCTATTTACACATCAAAGCTGTGATATTATAAGCTCACTCTGCTTCTCCTCCATTTCAATTCATTACAGAATGTTTATTGGCTGAAAGACATGCGTACGAAAGCTGCATGCCACATTTTTACTCAAATGCAATCAGAGGGTATATCTGACAGGAGGAGGTTTACAATATGAGGTCATTAGAATAGAGTGAATGAATTACATACTCACTTTTTAATCTAAACACTTGGGAGTAGTTTGAGTATTGGTAAGACGATTCACAAGATGTTAGTATATATCCTTCTACTCAAGAGCTGTAACTGTCCTCCCTAGATACAAACATCTACTTCTCCAGTTCACATATTTATCTGAACAATTTAATTTCAAGACAGGTATAACTATAAAGGTTTAGAGAAAGCTCTCTTGGGGGGAGACAGACCAGTGTGTTACTATCCTGTCAAGTGAAGATCAAAGGCCATGTCAAGTGTTAATTAGCCTTTTATGTCCTGGATGTCCAAGCCTGACTTACCTGTGACCCCCTGGCGTGAAATAATAACACCATAAGTACCAAGATGTGTGTAATGGACACCAGTGACCAGGCCATGCTGGGTTTTTTATACAAACTATTCTACAGCTTTTTCCTGTTTCTTTGCACAGGTTAGCCACAAGAATGTCGGGTATCTATTTTTTCCAGGGATTTCAGACAAGGTGGCCTGCTGGGTGGACTGCTATTCATAAAGCTTTCTTATTATTACTAAAGGTATTATTATAGGGATACTGTTAAAACTCCAATGTTTGTCTGCTTGTGATAGGCAGACAAAACATCCCAGGGAAACTGGTCAGACAACTGGAGCACACAACCCATGCGAAGAAATTGTCCAAGTGTTCCTGGTTTGTTATTCACTTTCCTTGTGATCATCATGTGTGGGCTATGTATGAAGTCCTTACAGGTGTTCTACCACATCTATATAATATATAGTCAAACATTTAATCTACCACTTAATGAAGTGCAGGTATGATATCTTACATGTACATGTTTTAAAATAATCATTACTCATTCTGACCGACTGTCACAATTGTCTGAGCAAGTGTCAGGTGGGGTGGGAAGGAAGGGATTAAGATCTAGTCGAAGGAGGGGAGGGAGAGGCTCCATCAGGCTAACCTGGAGAAATATGGGAAAAATACTTGTAAATATGAAATGCCTTCCTGCTATTTCGTTGATATGTATGGTATAGCTATCCAAGCGAAATCTGAGACAAATCTGTTAATTTTCATAAAATTAAGGAGCTAAATAATTCATTACCGGTAACGAAATTCTGGGATAGAATGTGCATTTCTTTGGGCTTCGCAAGCTACAGTTGACATACATGTATCCCAAATGCAGGGCAGGATATAAAGATTGGGCATGGCAATTATCTATTTAAAGGTGTTAACCTAAAGGTATTTATTATTTAGTCGCATTGTCATGTCAAGTTTAACCTGAAGATGGGTTGCTGGTTTTCTTGAAGAGGTAACCAACTTGATGGTAACCTGAAAGACAGGTTACCACTTATCTCCAGCGGTGCAAAAGCATAATATCTTCCAGCACAATGCCACTGCGTTTCATTTCTAAAATGAACAATCTACATCCATTTTTATCCTCCATCTATGTACATCTCATTCATGATGTTGACATATTACTTTTTTTTTACACTGTAATAACCATTTGTAATCTACCATTGACATGTCCAACATTAATCCACTTACATTCTAAAACAACTGACCTCTATAATTATACAGTACTAAAAGTGATCATCACACATACTCATCTGTGAACAAGAGAATAGCATGTATTCTAAATTCTATAATGTTAAGGGAGTACATACCCTCATGTCCTAATCCATCATCAGTCTGTACTGCCTGACCCTCCAAGGTCCCCCCTATCATATTATCATCCTATGACTGAAGGGACCTGCCCACTATTGTATGGGATAGGTGTATCTTTAGCCAGGTCTGCATGTTGTCAGACAGGACAAAGCCATCAGTATAAGGGTTTAACCCGAGGCTAGCCAAACAAGGCACCAGCTCCCATAATCTGAAACCAAGCAGGCACTGAGTATGATGGGAGGGCTATCAAGTTTTGCCCCAGGCCACGGATTAGATATATGTTTGTTTCTTCCCCTGTCTGTGGCTGCGCTCACACAAATCTT
The DNA here is from genome assembly GCA_036873755.1 of Hanleya hanleyi. Lineage (NCBI taxonomy): Eukaryota > Metazoa > Mollusca > Polyplacophora > Lepidopleurida > Hanleyidae > Hanleya > Hanleya hanleyi. Next base: position 40,842 of record JAVTVY010014790.1, on the reverse strand, counting down.
TGTCAGACCCCAACTTGTTTACATGTTATAGAGCTATAATACTCCCATAGAAAAGAATCGACACTATATCATAACTCGGGTTAATTAAATGTTTTTAAGGGTTCACCCTGCAGCTTTCGCAACAGATGTGACTATTCATGAGCACAATGTCCTTCAGACCCTAGGCTGGGACAAACAAATTCTCCAGGACAAATACTAACAGAACAAACTGTTTCCTTAATCTCCGTAAATATTTCTTTTGTAGACTAAAGACAAGACCAAGTGTCTCAGAAGTTTTACAATGAACAGGTGAATGGCGATATAAATAGGTCTCGAAAGTTAAAGCTGTTGGTTAGTCTGTGTGTCTGTTTGCCAAATTCATTCACTCTATGAATTATGATTTTTGTAAATTTGAATATATAGTGAAACGTGTGCATACCGACCTTACTTAGGACAATAGTGTTGGGTTTGACAGGGTACTGGTTTATCAAGGTTCAAAATACATTAAAATCCAGTTTTGGGATCATGGATAATGTCAGTATTAAGAGGTTTGTTGGTTTACCCAGGTGTGAGTATTCACAGGTTTCGCTGTAACTACAAATCTTGTTTAATATAATTGTATACCAACAAGTACTGCTCTAAGATTAAAGAGGTCGTCAAGAAAAATATCAATCTTGATGTTTATTGTTCGCTCAAATGGAAAATAAACCCAGACACCCAGAAAGATAAATTTAGCCTTCTCTATTATTTAGTTGCTGAACCTGATAGGTTTAATCTATTCATGAGACTAATACCTGTGGTGAGATGTGTACTTAACTACCAATTAACCCAATACAGACTATTACAGTTTGGAAAAAAACAACTTTGTTGTACATTGAAGAAATAGGAGAAGTACTCTGTAAATTATCCCCTATAGACAGTATCAAAAGTCAATCTATTGGGTGTCTCTGTAAATGGAAAATTATTCTGGGACTATTCATTAATCTAATGGTACAGTTGAACAGTCAGTGCGGGGACAGGTGAATATACCATCAGGGACAGAGGAGACTCTACAGAATACATTAAATGTATGGGTCAGATGAACAAACACTGTATCTGTTCAAACTGTTCAGCATCACAATGCCATCAATTATACATGTACATCAATCTCAACACAATTGATGGGACATGGACACACAAAGTATGTACCCCATTCCACCATCTTCATACGTCAAGTTGATTCATCAGGTCAAGTCAATGGCGACTTGCACAATAGCATTCAGTCTTCACTCACATTGATCAAGATAGGATGCGTGTATTTGCATATGAAAGAGATGGAAAATTCATCCAGCTTATCTTATAGAAGCCCGTTTTGCTCTCTTTAGTAACAGACGTTGTTGATTGGCCAACAGCCATGTACACAACATCTGTTTACTGCATTTTTAACCCAAATGCAATCAGAGGGTATATTTGAAAATAGTATAGAACATATGCCATGAGAATGGCACAATAGAGGCACTGGATCAAAAAGAAGTACCAGTTGAGGATATTAATTGGTTAGCTGTCTCAGGAAGATGCGAGTTGGCTAAAGCTGGAGTAAAATTCAGGGTTGTTGATTGGTTCACATAGTGTAACTGTGTTGTGCAAGCCCTGAATTAGCAGTCTCATATGCACCTGTTTACTGCCAGAGATATAACCCTGATTGCAGTGGGGTTAAGAAGTGACATGAAGGCTTTGTGCACAACATGGATCTCAGCCAATCAGCATCGTTCATTACTAAAACGGAGAGAAATGGGCTCAGGGTGTTACTTCTAACTCAACGTTTCTACTGTATTCTCTTGTCAAAATGTTGAGCATCTAACTTGTTCACTCTTCTACAATATATTGTATTGTTTGTTCAATGTCCTTCATGACCATATTGCCAGATAATATGTCTCTGCATAAATACTGAATGCACTTTTCGCCAAATGCAAATACACACTCCTGTGTCGATCAAGCATGCCACTTTTTTTTTCACCCAATGCAATCAGAGGGTGGTTTGGAGGTTCAACTGTGACGAAATTAAACTGTGTCCACCTGTCTCTGACAACTAATTTTTGCCCGAGTCAGGCAGACCGTGGCCATCCAGATTTTGCCTAAAAAGTTCCCCTTTGGGAAAATTTAACTGAAAACTGCTCATTTTGAACAAAAGATGCCCTTTCCTCCCAAATGGATCAAAGAACATACATGTACATGCTCCCCAAAGCTCATATTGTTTGTTATATCATCAATCATACACACATTAACGGATAACTGTCCCATTTACATGTTTTTCAACAGCCTCCAGCATCATATCTTACTGGTGTCAAATATGGAGAGAAAAAAAGAAAACAAATCTGCTGAACTGTATTATTTGTGTCCATTGTACCGAATCACCCTTTCACTATACATAGAAATATCTGCCCCGTTTTAACATGGTTAACAGGTACGACAAGATGGGATTTCTTTTCCAAAAATGTTTAATTTCATAGAGTCATTAGAAAATACTATTCATCAGTGATCAGAGCATTCCTCAAGAATTGTGTTTGAAGTTAAGTAACTGTTGATGTTCTTATCTGAAGCTATAAAACAGGTTTACCAAAATCAAATTGCAGTAGCTTTCCCTCTGCTGAATTCTGCAGATCTATTCCATTAACAGAGCTTTGCAATACAACAATGGTGAAGACTCAATGTGCTGTAATACCACATCCCAAGTGATTCCCATCTTCATACACAGGTCAATTTCTCTGTTCACACTTCAAGCCTTGATAGACCAGACCACTTAAAGCATTCAAATCCAAGGTGTAAATTGATGAGCCAATCAAAACATACTCAACGACTGTGTGTAGGATGACATATTCTTTCAGTAGTTACGTCGTTCCTCCTAATATGGTGGTAGGGTGGCCAGATTCATATGACAGCCAAACAATAACCCGGCCACTTACATGGCACATTTCGAAATTCAAAAGCATTTGAGGTTAATGAAGTTTCAGGCGAATTTGAGTGTGAATGGCAAGGCTCAAAATGAGGAGTGTTTACATGCACAAATGCATGTAGATTTTTCCTGTAAATTTCCTGCTGTGCATGTACATGTACAATCCAGAGAAGGTGTATAAAGGTGTATTTTTTCCTTTGCTAGAGATAGCCAATTCTTGTGAAACTTTTGCATGCAACATTTCTGATACAAGACTACACATGTAGATGACCACACTGCATTTGCAGAAATGGAATTTCAGCAAATGACATCTCTAGCACTCCTGGGCTTCTGGTTGTAATTGCCAACAGGCAATTCATTCAACAATATTACTGAGTAATTTACATTAACAATTACAGCAAAAACACAATTTACTAATGCACACATATGGTGTGTATGTTTACTAGAGCAAATTAAATCCTATACTGGCCATTGAAAGTAATCAGTCGACCACTGCAGAGCATAAAAGTAAATACATGTGCATTGCTTTCCATTCATGTTTAGAAACATGTAGTATAGAGCTGAAATGTGTTGACATTAGTCCAGATTTGCTTTAAAATGGGGAAGGATCCCCGCCCTCCTGATCGTTCTTATTTCAATTGTTTTACCTTAAAAATTAGGGGCCATCTAATGATTCAGACTATACATGTACATACCAGAGGTTTCCTTCTCCATGACCATGGTTCAACAACAAAAAAATCTTTATTTCACAATCTAAAACAAGTCCCAGGAGACCTGTTTTCTTAATCCTTGGTGTAGCATGATGAACTCAGAATATGCATAGAACATTGATTGAATACCTTGGATATCTCCTTTGCAATACACGAAAGTCTAGTTTCTGGACTTCGTGAGTACATGGAGCATGTTCCTGGCTGACAGATTTGGTACACTAGGTAAACTTGATAAATGTGACATTATGAATGCTATTATATATAATCCATGTTTTCTGCCTACTGGTACACATGTAAGCTTATACCATTAGTGAGATTCTGTAATGTTACAAACCTGTTCTTTACATCTGAACAACAAATTCTAACACGTTTCTAGTCCGATCATCAAACAGCCTTGGAATTTACCTGAACATAAAGAAAACATTATGTGCCTAAGTTAACACAGGCCTGTCACAACATATAAATCCATATAACCTTTTCAATTATATGGATTTAACAGGGATGGAAATTGCGCTTAAACTCTGAAGCATATTTTTTACGACATACTCAGCACTAAATTTCAAACAGCGAGGGACAAAGTTCACCTCGCGCCTGTTGAAAAGAAACAATCTGACAGGAAGATGTCAGTATACAACTGCCCAATTATTCCTTTCAACAACAGCTATATTTCTTCAGACACCTGATAGGTGAACACTTACTGAGGGGATTGTGTTGCAGGCAGTGGAGTGAAGGGTCGAACAAAAAGCTGTATTTTAGCAGGGATCTTCTTCAGACAACTTCCTCAAAGAGAAGGTTTTAAACAGGATAATGGTGTTATGATGGGTGAGAGAGATAACACTCTAGCCCCTTTACTTTACAGTTAGAGCTATGGTTAGAGATAGAGTAACTCAATACCCCCAATGGTGATCTGATCACTAGAAAGGCATGTTTAGATAACACCCTACACCCCCCTTATCCCCTGCATAAAATCACCACACAATTAATGCACATACACCCCAGCCACTAAACATGTTAACTTCCTGAACAAAAATTATTATGGAAAGACAATTTATAATGATTGATCAATCATAGTTAAATTCAATCACCCTCTATTTTTTTGACAAAATTTAACTTTGTCTTTCCCAAATTCTCATGAGTTTGATCACACTCTGAAATAAAGAAAATATACTAATATACAAAGAAATGCTATATTATCTGCCTGGTTAGTGGATCAATTTGTCTACTTAATGTTCTAATAAATTTGATCACTCTGTATTCATAGTGGGAAATTTTAACTTTAGAATAATCAGATCACTTACCATAGCAAATGTGCACATGTACAGGTACATCTGCAAATATCTGTCCTCGACGTATGCAAATTTCCTCAGCTATTAAAATACATGTACTATCAGAGCCATGGAACTGATGGACTGCCCAAGTAATCTAACCTGATCCACTGAAGTCACCAATATTATGGACATTCAAAAACAATCCAAAGTGAATCCAGTGACAGACACAAAATGATCAACATTTCTGTTATTAAATATTTGAACGGATACACATTGTATTACTAATTATAGTCTGTAATACACATGTACATGTAAAACTGGGAATGTCATCCAAGGAGGAGAATTTGCCACCAACTGGGTTTGCACAGAAAACTGTCAACATTTCAGGTCTCCAAACTTGGCATGTGCCAGAAAATGGCTAGCACATAAGGTTATGGTATCATGTTAACAGTAAGGCCAGATGGTCACCCAGACTGTTAGTGACACCAGCTTCCCTGTGAAGACAACCAAGGGGAACAGTTATTAAACCCCTCCCCTGTCTGGAAAGGGTTAATTGAGCATTTCCACAGATAAGACCATGAAGATGTGTCTGTCACAACCTGGGCTATCCAGACAGAACTCTTTAACAACACAAGGGAACAATTATTTAATGAGCAGAGTGTTATAATTTTCAGTGAATTATTCACATCACAATAAGATTTCATTAGTGGATCTCTTCTGAACTAATTTCTCTTCAAATTAACATCCATTGATTATCAAATCTGCAATCTGGGTGATTTGCAGAACGTGTTAAAGTATAACTGAGGTACTTTTGCAAGTTTACATCATATCCAAGATAATCTTCTAAATTATAGAATTTATACCTTTTTCTTGTTTTATGACTTTACTTTTTAACAATTTCAGTGTTATTAATGTTATTATAGTGCACAGCGTCACAAGCATGTCGGAACTTGTGACGTTATTATCGAACGATAAACCATGTCGCAATGCAACATTGTTACAAAACTGTTCCATTCTCTGCAGACGGTGCTGGATGCTTGAAATATGATGTTGTTAATGTCATCTCTGACGTCAAAAGGGGCAGCGCAAATTTCTCTGCTTTTGAATCCTCTGAGCTAGAATACGAGTGAAGTGTTTGGGGAAAACTAAGTTCATTACGTTTTATTATTCACATTGTTATTTTGAATATGGCATAAACTTACACAAGTGCCACGGTTACACTTTAACAAGCATGGCTGCATGTATATATCTGATACCAGATACATCTCATATTTATAAGATCTCCTAGATTTTGTTTTGTGTCAGTGATGCACGAGTGATCATGCTCTCCAACATCATTAACCTTTGCACGGGTAGTTTGAGGAGAGTGATGAAACTTTCTCTTGAGGGGAAAAATAGGAGATTGATGGAGAGTGAGGGAGGGAAGGGACGGAATTTGGCTTAATGTCACACTCAAGTTTGTTTCACTCATATGGTGACATTCAGTTTGGTTGGTGGAGGAGAGTGAGAGTGACTACTGTCCTTAAAACTGAGAGACTACAACACATCTCCTGATACACTTGGAACAAATTCCTCTCCCATATGATACAGAATTCTCATGGAACATATCCTCTTGATACTGAATGTGTTCAGCTTTTGGCAATAACACTTGATACATTCAATAAATACAAATTCATTTATACTCTTCAACATGTGACACACACATACCTCCTATTAGGAAGAAAACAGACAGCATATATTTCACTGAAAGTCACTGGAGACAACATGTACCTCTGTGAAGTCGGTCTTACATGATTGACTTGCCATCATCCAAATTATCCCAGAGCTCCCTCAAACTTAAAGTCGTCAGGCATCCAGTCTACAAAGGTCTATGTGATGAGAGCTCTTTCCCAAGATACAGAAACCTCTCACCAACACATCTCTTAACACTAAACAGTTACCAGCTGGAAAGGGATTTTCAGCCTATATTCCCTGGAAACTGCATGAACATGGGGGTTTTAACCTTAACACAGCTGCCTTCTCATGTCACTTCAATGAAGTTGTTGACAACTCAAGATCCTACACATCATGCTTGTGTATTTCAAAATGAAGAATAGTCCCATTTTGCCTGATGGAATACACAGCATGTGTATTTTGAAATACACTAAGTGCATGTAGCTTGCAATCATGAATTTGAATTATTTGTTATGCAACATGTGAATGTTCATGTGTATATCCTGCACAATCTCCATGGTGTAAAATGAATAGGCGCACATAATTCACAAATTTTGTATACTCTGTAATCAAATATGGAATTCTCTCATCAGATAACCCATAACAACAACAGGACAGAGAACATTTGAACAACTGCAAACTAAATGTACCAAAGTTCCCTGCAGATTGAACTTCACAAGAAAGCAGTGACTGCGCAGTGTGTCCTTGAGACGTTCAGGGAGATTGCTCAATTCTAAACCTCTGAGACTGACCTTACATCATGTATCTATGTTAAGAGTACAATGAATGTTTAACCTGAAAAACAGTCTGGGATTTAACTGCGAAAGACAAATAAAATCTCTGGCGAACAAAAAATGTAATCTTGACATCCTGTGGAAGGTTTCTTCTTTTTGCCAGGTTTCCTCGATGCTGGGTTGGCTTCTCATGTTATTCTGAATCTATATGTACACAACTGTGTATTTACAATTATCAGTGTACAGTATATCTGGTTTCATTATTTTTAACTGCCAGGCCTATTTCCAGATGTTACATCCAATTATTTCAAATAAATCTGGGTCATGTAGATCTATATATTCCTCAATGAACATTAGAAAATTCTCTCCCTGGATCCGATACTTACATATAAACTGCCAGGGAACCAACAAGTACATCCAAGCACACTAGCTGTGTATAACCTCCAAACTAACTGTAATCTTCCCACCTCTTTCTTGGGTAGTCCAGAAGAAATGCTGCTATGAATGGGACCTGTTAGGTCTATTATCTCAGGCCTTGTTGGGCACAAGTCAAGCACACTCCACTGTGATAATTCTTTCTTCCTTCCCCTCTGGGCTGACTGGCTTGCTGGTCCTGTTGGCTGCAGCCCAGCTGTCCTCCTTTGTCCCCAAGCAGAAAAGTACTGTGTAAGTCACTTCAACTATTTCACAATAAGATCAGTGTTCGGCTTGTGTTTAGCCCACAGATGTCTTCAGCAGACTCCTTGGGGTGTTCACTGACAAAAGACAGCCAATCCACTCCCCCTGTTCAAGTCTATCCCCATCAGCTGACCTGCTGGGCAGAATCCTGAGGAGACTTGCAGTGCAGTTTTATCCTGGAGGCAAGGGCTAAGATAGCTAGGCAAGACAGGCCCAGCAACATGGGGGTTGCCAGACAACTGCTGAGCAAGCAAAGATTTATGTTGTGGTCTCTAGTCCCAAACTTTACCGTATACTATTACAGTAAATGTACCAGGCTTCAACAGCTTGTACATGTGTAATACGTTACCCAGGATACATCACTGCTGCCCTTTCTGCGTAAAAATTTCACTTTTTTTTTTCTAACTCAAATTATTACTTCCTGTAGCTGTGCACTCTGCCACATGTGCAGTTTTTTCTCTAGACAAGTGAAATATGAGTGGGACAGTTATACTGTCTGAACTAATACTGCTAACAGATAGGATCTCCCATTAACCCTTCACTGACCAAACACTAGCCCCAAGCTATTAGAGAGCATCAGACAGTATTAAAGCTATGGTCACCAGAGAAAAACTGAGCCAAAAAAGTATGGTAAAAATATCTGGCAAGCATGGGAAAACACAAACACTTTATGATTTTTCGTTCCAGCTTTTTTGAAGCTGTCAGGAGATATTAATCACTGTTTTTATATTGTGTACAAGCCGTTACCATCGTTGAAGGCAGCAGTGCGGTATACCTGAACAAACATCCACGTGTACCTGAGATTGCTATTACTATGCGTCATTAGCTTTTCCTTGAAATATTATACCCAGCTTGGCTGACTATATATGATCCATTGAATAGCATAAGTAACTCCTTTAATTCGGTAAATGCTACAATTACAATAAACCCTCTAGTTAAAAATTAAAGATGTAATCAGCCTCAAAATGGATGAATTTTGTAACTCTCCCCTGCACATTTTTCAGCAGGGAAGATTACTTCATTGTGCCAGTGGGATCACCACATACAACGGATGCAAGAATATCTTGTAACTCTGCTCACTTCGACAGATTTTCTGTTTCGCCATTGAGCATGTTGAGTGCATGTTGTATGCCTAATGTTCGGTGTACCACTTTCCGTCAAATTGTCCGTCTCACCGGAAAATGACATTTGCAACATTAAAAATGTTAAAAAACTGACTCTGTGTCTTGTACTGTGTTTGCTAAACCCACAAATGTTGTGTAATGTACAGTGCTTTATTTATAAGGCGCGCTTTCGCTCTCGCGCGCCTCCCGCTCGCCTTATTCTCGATCGAGGTGCACTTTTTTTAGCGCACCTGAAATATCCTACTGTTTATGCCTGGCGCAAAACATTGTCAGGCCCCTCAATTAAAATGCGCCCCGCTCCATTTAGATCGCGCTCCGTCTCTTTAAAAACCATTCTGCTGGGTTTTTTTCCATGAATACAGGTTGTTTATTTCTGAATTTTCGTCATCGCCTAACATCGCCGCCATATTGGCTGAAAGCAACGTATTCCAGTACTGGCGTTTAGATTGGTTGGGTCATGATAAGGCGGGACTCTTAGCCAATGAAAACTTCGTTACCATCTCAACCTCATGTTGCGGGGAAAAACCCTGTTCATTGACACTGACATTCAATCGAATTTTACGCTGACAACAACGCGGACTAGTAGATTAATACCAGGAATAAATGCCGGTAATAAGCTCTTTTAATGATAAGTTCAAAGTTCCAGTACTTAATATAATTCGGTTACAGTTTGTCTCATGTGTGTGGATCGTGGGCAATCGGCCACGTGGACACGCAAGTCTAATTTTATGGGACCGATATAAAATGCTGCATTATTTAAGAAATTACAAATTGAATTGAAGCCTTATTTAGCTATGGCGATATTACATAGCCCATTTCATCTGAATACCAAGCCTGTTTAGCAGCAACAACAACAAAATATTTCCAATTTCCAGTAAAAAGTTTGAATATATTGAAAAAATAAATCATATGTATGGTAGATCTAGTGTAGTGAGCTGAAACATATGATATGTCACTCAGCTTGATGACACTCTTTGGTACACAAAATGTCACTCAGGAAAAAAAATTATTCAGTAATATTTTCGAACTAGTAAAGATGTTCTATTTGTCATTAGTTTCAAAGATTTTAATTCTTATAATATTGTTCAGTAAGTATAGGAATGGCATTGGCCTTTGACAAATTGATTGGATCAAAACATTATATTTTCACAACTTGATATCTTGGGAATTCCAAACATATGATCATGAGAGCTCATTATATCACAATGGTAGGGTACAATAAACTCTGAATTTTTAAATTGAAAAATCCCCCCCCCCCCTGAAAATTTTCAGAAGCACGATTTTTAGCTCCCCTTGTCACTCCCCTTAACAGATTTAGTTGCACTTAATTTAGCTCCCCTGCCATATATTAATATGAAGCACTGAATGTATGCATACATGTACATGTATCCGAATATAAACAGTTTTACACTGCACATTTCTTATCTGCAGTATAATAGAGAGACAGAAATGTAAATGTTTCTAATGTCATTTGTTCTAATGTCATATGTCTGTCCAACTTTTTTTACAATATTCACCACAAAACAAATGTCAATTAAATTAATCAATTAAAGATTTACAGTGGTACTAGCTTGACCTTATTGAGATATATGTACCATTGCCAGTGTATACAAGCTGAGTAGCTAGCAGGTCCTCCGCCAATTAGCCTGTTTGAGAGCATGCAGCATATAAACTTCCAATATCTCCTGAAATATAACTTGGAAAGTGGATATGTGTATATGGAAAGAGACGTTTATCTGGAATTGTTGAAACAATTTGAGGAGGTTTGGGAAGCAGTAATGGGTAGTGTAACACTGGAGTGTAAGTCTGTAGTTGTCAGGGCTCGAAATTCCCACAAGCCCGGCAGCCCGTGGCTGGTGAATTTAGAACTTGTCTGGTTGAATTTAGTTCTGAAGCTAGCTAACCCGACTGGCTGGTTACAATTCAAGAATTTCAGCTCTGTGTAATGAAATATACCAGCTCGATGGTCTACCAAAGTTTTATGGTAACTTCATGCCCTGGTTGTATATGGATTTATGGATGGTGAGGTTTATAAATCGATGGGTGGAATAGATCAAGATATCACGTTCACAACACAGATGGGTACAATATGGGTGAGTGAAATCCAAGATGGTCAATGGCAGCCATCTTGGATTACATACTACCTCAATAAAAATCAATACCAATGGCTGTCTAACTGATGTGAAGCACCCTCTCGAGTTTGAAGTCGATTGGTCAAAATGTTCTCGAGATATCACGTTCACAAGATCCGAGACGGATGGAATCCAATATGGTCAATGGCAGCCATCTTGGATTACGTACCTCAGTGAAAATCAATACCAATGGCCGTCTAATTGATGTGAAGCACATTCTCAAGTTTGAAGTCGATTGGTCGAACTGTTCTCGAGATATCGCGTTCACAAGATGTGGGATGGACAAAATCCAATATGGTCAATGGCAGCCATCTTGGATTATGTACCTCAGTGAAAATCAATACCAATGGCCGTCTGACTGATGTGAAGAACCTTCCCAAGCTTGAAGTTGATTGGTGGAATTGTTCTTCAGATATCGCGTTCACAAGATGTGGGATGAACAGAATCCAATATGGTCGATTGCGGCCATCTTGGATTACGTACCTCAGTGAAAATCAATACCAATGGCCGTCTAACTGATCTGAAGCACCTTCGATTGGTCGAATTGTTCTTGAGATATCACGTTCACAAGATGTGGGACGAACAGATTCCAATATGGTCGATGGCGGCCATATTGGATTACGTACCTCAGTGAAAATCAATACCAATGGCCGTCTAACTGATATGAAGCACCTTCTCAAGTTTGAAGTCGATTGGTCGAATTGCTGTTGAGATATCGCGTTCACAAGATGTGGGACGGACAGAATCCAATATGGTCGATGTCGGCCATCTTGGAGTACGTACCTCAGTGAAAATCAATACCAATGGCCGTCTAACTGATGTGAAGCACCTTCTCAAGTTTGAAGTCGATTGGTCGAATTGCTCTTGAGATATCGCGTTCACAAGATGTGGGACGGACAGAATCCAATATGGTCGATGTCGGCCATCTTGGATTACGTACCTCAGTGAAAATCAATACCAATGGCCGTCTAACTGATGTGAAGCACCTTCTCAAGTTTGAAGTCGATTGGTCGAATTGTTCTCAAGATATCGCGTTCACAAGATGTGGGACGGACGTACAGACGGAAGGACGGACGGACGGCAAGCATTTCCAAGTCCTCCCACCACTTCGTGGCGGAGGACAAAAATACCAATACATCGATACTACGAGCGTTTGAAAAACGTTTCTAGTGTCATGTCCGTCCAACTCCCTTGACGGAAATGACATTAGAACATTTTTGAAAAGGCTCAATATTACAGCATGGGCGATGACATACACTGACAATGGTACAGATACATCAATATGCTTGGCCTAATTCCACTGAGCATATGGAAGTGCTTCTGTTATAAGAAATTTCTTGTACATATACGAAATAGATTTTGACAGACAAATGACATTAGTAACACAAATGTTACTAATGTCATTTGTGTTTTGTTCCGCTAAACTAAAAACTGTACAAATAATTCATAGGGGCACTTGTTTATTTTCATCTTATGCAATTCATTGACACATTTTAGATAATAAGGTACAGGGAACTTTGTTTATGATGTTTTCCAAGTTATTGGTGTTTCTAATGTCATATTCCGTCAAGGACAGACAGAAATGGGAGTTTGTGGTACAGTTTTGCATGGAATCCGCCGTATACGCTTGTTGACATGGTCATGGTTTATTTTTAAAGATCAATTCCGTCTATTTTCTCATGAATGGTAGAAACAAGTTTAATTTTTATGTGGCCAAATGTGTTTCATTTTGTACCTGTTGTATAACATATGTCACTTTCGCTGAGAGTTTGAGAGACATCGATTTCAGCCTAATTTTAAGGCTGATTACATCTCTAAGGAATTAAAAAGATAAATAAATAAATTAAAATTCAATCACATCAAATTTTGTTTACTGAATTGGAACCGTCATTCTAGTAGATTTGTTCATCATCTAAAACATGTAAAATCAGTAAATAACCAAGAATAACAGATTATCTGACCACTTCATTTCGGACCATTTGATCAACATCCTGATCTAATAAATTTGACCAGCCCCACATTTTATGGTGAAAAAAGTGTCACACCTCAGAATACAATTATAGGAGGATTTATCATACCCTCTGTATGGTTGTATATCGCTGCGATTATCAGTGTTGGGACCGCCCAACAAGTGTGAACACTTGTGGAACTTGGCCAAGCAAAAGGGCCAATCAAATTCATAGATGGTAACATAAGATCTGTTTGCTTTGCACATTATCTCTGGAGGTCCGAGAGACATGAGAGACAAACCAATCAGAACATACACACTGATTGTGAGTGGAGTGACATCATCCTCAAGTAGCGTCGTCATTCATCCTAATATGGTGGTTGCATTGGCCCATTATATAGGTCAGCCAATCAATAATGTTCTACAATGACACATTTCGAAATTCAAATGGTTTCAAGGTCAGTGACGTCTCGTGTTTAAGTTCTTTGAACATAGAAGGGGGCCAGATATATCAAGGGAAGTTCAAAGTGGGAACGTGGGAATTGGCTTGATAAAATGAAGATGGGCTGAAGTACCTGAAGGTAACAGTGTCACCAGTGTCATGCTATTATGGAGCTACTTGTACCTCTATCAGCAGCCCAGCCCATGAAAAGTGCAGAGACCACTCGAGGCCCCATTCTCGCTCTCCAGAGGCATGCACCTATGATTCTGGCTGAAATACACAACTATGGGATAACACACAGGAACAGAGAGTTTACTTAATCATGTGCCAATACAGCAAATATAATTGGCTATTATGATATGGGACTTCAAAACACATGGGCTTAATCGGCGAAGGCTAAACCCGGAGAGAATACAACTGCCGTCTGTGCTCAAGGTGATGCCATTTAACCTAAGCTGTAGCTTTTGCAATGATGGGATGTATCATGTGTACAGGAAAAAAAGTGAAGGTACATGTAGCCTGTCAAAGGTATTAAACCTCTGCATACGGTCCTTAAACCTTATCATAAACTCACACACATGAATCATTTTAGAATAATTGGTCTATATTCCTTACAAATATTATCTAAACTTTCATCAATAATGCAACTAATTTCCATACAGATTGACAAACACTGTCAGTGCAAAATCTCTTCACCTAAAAAAACAATATTTTGTATGAGAAGTTGAACAGGAATTACATAATGAGTCAACTTCATACATTAACATGCACATGTAACTGTCATCATCCTGTGTCCAAGGCCTAATCCATGCTGTATTTGAACTGCCAAATACCAGGTTTGGATGCCATTTCTCTTTCAGGTTTGTTTCTCTTCTCTGAACCTTCTGAAACCAATGCCAGTAATGTTGCTAAATATTGAGTTGTCAAGCTGAATTTTAGACCATTTAAAACTCTTAGAGAAGCACAGCCTATTCCACTATGCCTTGCCAGACTTTGTGTCAAGTTTAGGTGCCCAAAATAAAAGTCCAGATTTTGGGCCTGTCAAACTATCAATTCATGCCTGCTAGCAGTGATACATGTAGACTGAACAATTATTGTCGAACAATTTTGACAGTACAATAAACATTGACTTCAACTCTTCCATGCAGATCCAGACATGGGATGTAACCAAAAGCTGTAGGGGGTCGACATCTTCATGTTATCCAGCCAATTTCTACGTTCCCACTTCAAACCTGCCTTGATTTATCTGACCCCCTTCAGAGTTCAAAATCCGAGGTGTAAATTTCACCTACGAATGAGAGACGAACCAATCAGAACGTACACACCGATTGTGAGTAGGATGGCGTCATCCTCTATCAGCAGCGTCATTCCTCCTAATATGATGTTTGTATTAGCTCACTGTATAGGTCAGCCAATCGATAACGCTCTTCTACGACCCATTTCGAAAATCAAATGTTTTCTAGGTCAGTGATGTCTCATGTCTATTTATAAGTTCTTTGAACATTGAAGGGGACCAGATATATCAAGGGGAGTTCTAAGTGGGAACACAGAAATTGGCTTGATAAAATGAAGATGTGGATTGACTGCTATGCACAAAAGAGAGATGTCAGGCTGAGCCCACCAATGGGAACAGGCTGAGATATAAGCCAATCAGAATTTGTTTTACTTCATATCTGTTGTGAATGATATATCAGTAGTTCCTGGGCTTCAAGAACATCATTCTTTGACTTTCATGCAAAATAGAACATAGCCCGATTCCCGTAGCCTCATACACATTCCAAGCACTGTTACAGGCATAATATTTCTGCACCTACCGCTCTGTCAGTCTTTTTCTGGATGATCTTTTGTGAATGAAAGGGACGCAAATACAAAGTATCAACCACGTAATCGAGAAGAACTTTATAACATTTTAACAATATTATTTGCCGGTATAAACTTAATGACTGGAATAGTTCACAAAACAACCTGTTTATAAACAATAATCTCGCCCCATTTGCTTTGTATTTCTCTTTTTCGCTTTGATTGTTTATCTTGTTTTTGTTTTAAATACAGTGCTTGTTAAATGTTGACTGAAAAAAAAGCATTATGCCAAAAAAAAAAAACATTTATGTTGATGGGCTGCGAAATCTGTACAGTTTCTCAAATACTGGATCAAAACAGCATATGGCCGATAAAAACAAACAGCTTTTTAACAGGAAAGTTCCAAGGTTATTCACTTTCTACATGTATGTACCGGTACATCACGTGATATTTATATCAGAATCAGTAATCTCTAGATATTTCTCATCCATCACAGATGAACAACTCTTCTTTCCCATGAATCTCTGATAAATGAAAAAAAGAAGTTGCACACCTGCTTTTTATTATGTCATAGCACAGTATCACAGGAAAGCTTCACATTAAGCAAAATAGGGTAGTGAATTACATGAAAGACTGAATCACACGTACTTGCATCAGGGGATTCAAGCTGATTAATACTGTTCATTTTCATCATTATATTGCTGCATATATAACAATGATGTTCATGTATTTTGACAGCTGTGCATGTCCCCGTTGACATGCTAACATGCA
Organism: Hanleya hanleyi; assembly: GCA_036873755.1. Taxonomy (NCBI): domain Eukaryota; kingdom Metazoa; phylum Mollusca; class Polyplacophora; order Lepidopleurida; family Hanleyidae; genus Hanleya; species Hanleya hanleyi. The sequence continues at coordinate 24,611 of JAVTVY010014790.1, read as the reverse complement.
ATGATCACATTCCATGGAGAAGGTTCCTGCATGTCATTATTTAGGGAAGACACGCGAAGTCCACAATTGGCCCTTGGGGCATCCATATCACATGCACAGACATGTAAACTGAATCGAATGCACATGAACTGGAATACGTTATATCGTATAATTGGTATGTCTTCAGAAATGCTTAATTATACATGAAGATTTTTGGGGGGGGGGGTTTTCAGCCAGGGTATTTTTTTTTTCTCATCTACTGGTCTGCATAAACATTGTACCTTGCCTGTCACAGATAGCAAAGGACAGGCATGAACTGATTTTACCTGTCACATGAAACAGGCTAAAAAATGATGGGCTGAAAATTGGCAGTAATTTCATATTAATGCCTGCTATTCCCAAATTGATTATTAAAATTTATTATATGACTATGCGTGTTACTCTTTCTGCATTGGATCATTCGCCGTCGCGTGACTGTCGCTAATTTCCTATATTGACTCCTAAGCAGGTTCATAAATGTGATATTGACTCAGCGGGACTTCTTCTCAGCCAATGAAAATAGTCATTGGATTGGCCGTCGGTTTAAACTTTGGCTGACAGCAGGTATGAGATCGTCGAGAGCCAAGCAAATGCCTACTACATGGATATGCTATATTCCAACTGCTTTCACCAATTTAACGAGACGGAGACGTCAGTGTAATATAATAAAACAATTATAGTCTTTTGATATCGGTCAATATGTGTGGTTTTGTGGACCTGAGAAAACAATAATATTCACCTCGGCCCTCAGGTCCACAAAACCACATATTGACCTAATTCAGTAATTGTATAATATTCACTTGGACAACCTCTTACATATACCAAAATACCAATTTATACTGCTTGAATGAATTCTTAGCACCCAGGTCACCATTTCATTGGCATATCTGCTTTCAGAGTTATGGAAAGAGGTGTGAATAATTCTGTAGACCCGCCAGAGCTGATAACCACTCATTTGGTGGAAGCAAAGGCTGATTCTAGCTCATCAGAATGAAAAACATGAATTGCAGGCAAGCACCTAAAAGGTGCTGGACCCCTCAGCCTGTTTTTTTTTTTAGTCAAGTAGGATCAGGGCTGCATCTAGAGCCAATTTAGTTTCAGAAAACATATGGGCGCCCAAAACTCAAATGAAACAAAAAACGAAAGTGTTGTTGTTGTTCAATTTGAAAGGATTTCTGAAGGAAATACTAGAAAAAGCCTCTGGGATCCTCAATATCGATCCGATTGCATAGCTGGGTATTGAATTTCATGTTGATAAACCTCTGTTTTGTGATTGATCACAGGCTATTTGCGCCGAAAATCACTTAAAAAAATTGGACCCTCAATAATGAATTATGAAAAGGAACTGGGAGTTTGGGATCAGAACCTGCAAGAAAGTGTAGCTTTAGCAGTGGCAATTTATGCACTGCACAAGTGTGATAACAAGTAAACACACTGATTGACACAGGCCCACCCTTATCATTATTGTTGGGGGGGTGGGGGAGCATAAGCTCCAGGTATGCAAACTGGGTCAAAATTGCCCAGAGTCAGGCTAAAAATGGGCTCTCCTAATCACTCGTTATAAATAATTTCCAAGGTGCAGTAACATGTTTGGTGACAAAAATTGACAAAAATGTCATTCCAGTTAAATGTGTGGACACAAATATGGTTCACACAAAAGTTTTAGGATAAAACATATAATGTAGAATAGAATGATTTAATAGCAAAATTAACGAAAAATGTTGTCCTTCATTCAATGAGAATCTTGAATGGACCAGGCTTTCTTGTATCAGGGAACCTTCAAAATTCACAAAGAAACATGCAACCAAGGGTTCGCGATGGGCATAGACAACAGTGCAAAAGCTAAGCCATCAACAGATAATAAAAAAAATAAAAATTAAAAATTAAAAATCATGAAATCATCATAACCATCTGAAAATCTAATCATTTCATCAGTCAACATTCAGGAAGCTCTCACCAAAGTTTGGTCGGGCCAGACTTCATAGATCTGCTGATATTCAGCGGACAAGAACATGTTGATGGGCATAGGTAACAGTGCAAAAGCTGAGCCATCAATAAATAATATAAAAAAATAATTAAAAATCATGAAATCATCATAGCCATCTGAAAATCTAATCATTTCATCAGTCAACATTCAGGAAGCTCTCACCAAAGTTTGGTCGGGCCCGACTTCATAGATCTGCAGATATTCAGCGGACAAGAACATGTTGACGGACGGACGCTAGGACGGACGGACGCTAGGACGGACGGACGTACGTACATGGCAACGACAAGACCCCACAGCCCTATGGGCTGAGGGGTAAAAATGTGGAACAGATCTATGCATGTATGAATACAGATATTAAAATTTAATTACTGCTGAAAGACTGGCCATCCGTAGCTCAAACATGACACTGAGCGCAACTACAAACAAGTAATGTACATACTACAAACATATTGTATCTTAGGGATTCAATTAAAACAATACTCAAAAAACAAAATTTTAGAAAATTTCTATCCCCAACCATTGTGGTTGAACCCATATGTTGAATGGATGTTTGACTTTCAGTCTTGTTCTATTTCCAGGAATGATAATAAACCATGATCCTCTCAAAAGTTTTGCTTCCAATTGAAATAAGACTGCATTAATAGCTTCCAGTAAAACAGAAAGCATGTCAGCACTCTAGACTCCATTTCACGGAGCCAGGGTCAGAAATTCATTTCTGATGCTTTGATATGCAGATTTAAGCACTAAAGATTATCTCTATGATATAGAACCATGTATTCTGACTCTGGTTTGCCCTGAATTCCTAGAAACGGCCCAGGATTATTATTCCAACCGGAGAACACCATTCAATACAGAGACAGATGACTGTCCAAATCTAACGCCATCACAACAATTCTCAAAACATGCTTGTGTAATTACATCAAACCAGCAGAAATCTCCGGGCAATTTACATACGGAATGCTCGACCTTTATAATGATGATTCAGATGAAGGGCGAAAAATGTCCTTCTTTGGAGAACCTTGCTGACACGATAAGACAGCGTGGACAAATGTCACCTAGTACTGAGATTATCACCTCGTCAAACGGGCCAGGATTTTCAAGTTCAACAAAAGAGACATCTGATCCTCTCCTTTTGTCTGCGGAGAATTACAGTAATTCGGGGCAAACTGTAAAGCCATGGAAGTCCGAGCGGGATGCCGCAAAAAGACAACAGCGGCCAAGTGGGACGAATTTCTAGGTTGTATACACACCTGTCCTAGCTTTACAGTGACTACAGTCACCCCTGAACACTCTCTCCCAACAAATCAAATAAACATGGGGAGTACCTCCACCGTAAAGATGACCATGGCTACTACAATTTATCACCACGCACATTTCTGTCATATCTTTCAAGCCAAAAGTTCTCCCCATCTAATTCCAGAGATTTCGGGCCAGGTACCCATGTGGTCAAAGAAATGAAGATGAGATTTGCATGTACTGAGTTGTCGGTCTTCTGGCGATGAGGCCTGAGATTCTTGAAAATGCTGGTGCTCCAACCCGATGCAAGCCCTGAGTTATGTGTCCCTCTAATAATTCAATCTCCATATCAACATTCAATCACCCAATTTTGAGGACAAAATTCAATTAGCTGTCACAGTAAATTTCATCACCCACTAAAATCACTGAAATGATGAAGAAATAATGGATTATCTGCATGATTTTTAACCATTTCGTCAACTTCCTGTCCTAATATTATAAATTTGATTAACCCTTAATTTTATATTGGACAATTCACTTTCTTTGATTGAATTATTGGAGAGTTTACCATACCACCAAGATAAATTTAATGGAAATGGTCTTTCCTTCCTACGGAATTACAGATGAGTCAAAGAAGAAAGGAATATGTGATGTGAGAAACAGTACTGTAAGTTAGATAAGTTATAAAAAAATAGTTACAGAAATAAACTGATGGGAAGGAGACAATGTAACTAATAATAAGAATACTGTATATTAGTGGTACCATACAAAAAACGCATTGTTCATTTTGTGACAAGAAAACAAGTAATATTGATACATGAAGTACATGTACATGTACAATTCTTCCTTCAAAAAGATGAGTTTAATGTCTTCTTACAATGTATTGTTTTTGACGGCCATTTAAAGGTCATCCATTCTGAACCACTGAGAGATAATGAGACCATGAATCAATGTCTGCCAGCGTGTTACATAGTGACTACATTTAGTGTCATTAGGCCCGATTCCTTTAGTACCGGTAACTTGGTTTACGGATACATCTGCCAAGTTGCCTAACTTTCCTCACTGGCAAACGGGAAAATAAATAAATTCAGATTTGCCCAGGCCTACATGTACCTTAGCATTACCTCTGATTCATGGTGATCATACAAAGTTTCTATCACCATTTGTCAGTTTTGTGTTCACTGAAGCAAATGAACTAGAAGTCTGTAACCTTAGATTAAACTACATAGAATCCATTGGAGTGAGTAGTAGGGTTTACTGCCATTTTCAACCTTGTTTCAGTCATATCTCGACGGTGGCTACATGTGCCAGAACATGAGTGCTCACTGTTCCTATTACCCTGGACACTGATCAGCCCAGCCAGTACAGCACCCGGTAACCCATCCAAGTATTGACCGAGCTGAACATTGCTTAAATTTGGCGATCTGACGAGAACCGGTGTGTCCAACACTGTAAGCCGTACCACAGTGCATTGGTCACCTATCTGCTCATAACACATGATGTGATGTAGACGCTCAGAAAAATTATTAATGTGTCATGTTCGCACAGATACAGAAAAAAAATTGAGTGAATCATCACTGAAGATGAGCCAATGCTGGAATAAGCAAACTATGAAATGTACATAATTAGTCTCACCCAGGATCCCTGCATACCAACTCCACATTTCACCTTTCGTATGTAGAGATCGTGTTATAGTCTAGTGGTGTAGGTGGTTTGACGGGTGTCAATGCTGTCCAACTAGTCTAAATCGATGTTACAGACTTGTAGTTCATTTGCTTCAGATAACAGCAATATATGCTTTGGAAAAAAATCACCATATCAATCATAATAATTTAGGAAAGAAGAATCCCTGAATGGCAGATTTTCCAGAGAAAATCAATTAGATGTCATTCAATCGATCAGAGGGTTAATCAGTCAGAGATCTGAGGTTGCTTAGTCAATCAGAGGTTGCTTAACCAATCATAGGTTGCTTAATCAATCAGAGGTGGTTTTTCGAGCAACTGGAGGTACAGATCTGATATGAGGAGAATACTATCCCCCAGTCAAGGCCCTAAATCATACATCCCATAGTTCAAGGCAATATAAAAAGAAAGAAAAGTGTATTCCAGTGATTGTGAGGCCCAACTGATGTTGAACCCTAGCTGGTAGAAACTGTTATATTAAGGAAACTCCATCAACAGGATAGAGCTAATCAACAGGTTAAGTCATCTAATGAGGCTGGTAGGCTTCCTATGGCTGACAGATCTGTGGATTCCAGCTCATCCCTGGCTGAAAACCTGCCAGAAATACAAGCTTTCCAGACGTAATCCTGTATATATTGGCCACTGTTGGGCAAAGGAAGAGCTAATTTGGCAAGTGGATACATCTGTATGCAGATGCAGTGTTTTATCAACCGAGAGATATGAAGACCAACAAAGACAGGCCTTCAGGTTTTGGGCAGAAATGTAACCTCAGATCATTCAAATAAATGCAGTGTAGCGAAGTGCTGCCAAGATCTTTATAGAAAATATCTCTTTTGGCAATGGCACAACCAAATTTGATCGCAGGCAGCTTTGATTTGGACGGACTAACTCTGACTGGAAAAGTACCAGTTTGAGGTTATCAAAGAACTGACAAATATGAAGTGATAATGTTATGTACAATGTAAATTCATGTACCAGATTATGGACATTTTCCCCAGCAGACATTGGGGAAAATGTCCACTAGGGGGGAAAACGTTCCTGGATTAACATGCGCCTGTAACCCTAAATAGTTATTCAAATTGCCATGAATGGGGGCCTTGCATAATGAATGGTCCTGATTTTCACTTCTGGTTTAGCCATTTCACACCTTCCTGGACAATTTATACAGCTAACCAATCAATATCCAGAACTGGTACTTCCTGTTTATCCAATGCCTCTATTGTGCAAGTCTCTCATTATCTCGGGTAATCAAACACAATTCTAATCCTACAAACAGTACACATCTCATGCATGACGTACTGTAAAGTCTTTTGCACAGTGAATCATGTGAACAAATGTAGTACATGTATAAGTTTAGATGATGAATTATGGAGAGCTCGGCTCATTTTCTCAAATCTCACTCTCTACTGGCATGTATACGCATAAAGACTTCGGTGTACAGAACCATTGCTTCTTCACAGTTCGACATAATCAGAATGTAAGGTTTAGTCTCCATACAAATAATATTTTCTCATTACATTAATCTGTATACATGATCCTACCATTAGATATACCCTCTGATTGCATTGGGGTTAAAACAAGGGTGCAGCTGTTGCTCATGGTTCTTGACCAATCAGCATTGTCTGTTGCAGTGTTGGCTCATGATGTCAAACAAGAAGCTTTACTGTATGCTCTTGTTAAATACTGGAGCATACGTGTACAAGATATTCTGGATGCATTTTCCATCTCTCATATACAGATACATGCTTCCTGTTTGATCAAAATAGATAAATACTGAATGTGCATGCATGTTTTTTGGGGGTGCAATGCAGTCAGAGTGTTCCACCGACAGTTTGGAGGTTACATGAAAAACTCGACAATGGAGAACGGTTTCTATGAGCATCAGATTTTTCTAACTGCATAAGAAATTATGTTCAGAGCTTTTGGAGCACAACTGACTGATTGACCAGATTCCTTGTCCAGAAATGCAAATCACATGATAAGCTACAATAAAACCATCTAATTAGGATCATTGGAAGTGCTTCCATCCCGCAAACCACAGGCGAACTCTTGGCCTTCTACTATGCATGTATTTAATTATCCAAAGAAAGAATGTCTATTAATTAGCTTATTTTAATTACACTTGGATGATGATTGATTTATCAGCAACTGAATTTCGAGAAATAATGGACTTCGAACAATAATTTGGAACTTGTCGCGTATGATGTAGACAAAGGTACCATATAAACATCACCATATTTGTTTTGGGATTGAATAATCCCAGGCATCGGACGATCTGCCTTGTCAATATCCAAAACACACACCCTAAACAATGTTGACGTCCGAATGTTAACAAACATGTCTGAAGCCAAATAACAACAATCTATAAATGCAGAACTTACCCGGGCAAGATGAATGGGCCTGCGTTAGTTGACGGATCTGAAACGGCCATTTCTTGGCAGAAGAACTACGTTCTAGGAAACGAGGACTTTATCAAGAGAAGACTCCACTGGACATACAAGACAGAAGTTAATCCCGATGTCAGTCTTCCTGTCCACCTGGATTGTTCCCCTGTTCCTGGAATGGCCGCACCGGGTAAAGCCTTGAACCCTTGAAATCTCCAACCTCACCTGTCAGCTTTGTGTCAATGACCGGCACGGACTAAGGCCTTAACAATTCTAGGTTCCCTGCGCACATCTATACCTGTCAGATCTACTTTATAGAAGGGGAGAGACTCGACTTAAATGATGTACAGGAAAAGCAAGCACCCAGGAACTTCCCAAGAATGTCGAGATCCACGTCCAACCAAACACGACTACCGGGCACAACTCCCACTTGTTGAACACGTTCCAAATTCCTCTAACTTGTAAGACTGCCATTACCTATAGTGCAGACTTCACTTCCGAGCACATGCGAGACAAGCAGGTGTTAGAATGAGTATACATGTTCATGTATATAAAAGAAATTTGTTACTTGTACTGATACACTTTTATAATACAAAGCAAAGCAAAGTTAATCACTCCTGGAAGATAAAAATCTAAATCTAAATGAAGGGTTAATAACATCATTACAGGAAAACTGATAAAATTACAGTTATCCAAACCTGAACATGGATTACAGCAAAATATAAGTAATGACTTCTCACAAATGACACCAATGGCTTCCCAATGAAGTTTGAACTCGAGACAAGATAGGTCAGCTGAAAATCAGAAGTTACCCAATATCGCTTACAGGTTTTAATCAAGGGAATCTGTGCAATTTATTATTCAAGTTCTGCCAGAGAATCTAGAAATGGATTACTAATACTAGACCAATATTACATTAGCTCAGCTGTTTTTCACTTTTGGCCAAAACAAAATTTATTCTATTGAAAGAATTATTCAATCAATTCAAATATGTTTCTATTGTAAAGCTTTTTTATTTAAATATAAACTACAGTCTAGCCTCGCTATAAGGTGCCTCGATATAGCGCTGATCCTGATATAAGACGGGTGCTGTGGTGTCCCCCAAATTAACAAATGCATATCATTTCAGCCCTTTTATAATGCTGAAAATCTATAAGGTGGTTTAAATTTGGCCCCCCAATAACAGCATTATAGCAAGCTTACACTGTATACCAAATATTCCTTGTCAATGAAGAAAAAGTATTATTTTATCCATTTCTATATCTTATTCCTGAGCACAGCTGTCATACATGTATTTGAGGCAAAACAAGGCATCTGAACTGATGACATTTATTAAGGATTGGACCGTATTTTGCAGATTGGCCCAACACAACTTCCACAAAGATGTGTCCATCAATTGTTAAAATTAGCACCACTCACAAACTAATACAATGGTGGAATGTGTTCATATGCTCAAAATTGATACATGAAGTATGCTTGTATAAAAATGAAAACCCGAGGGGTTGAAGTCCCCCGACGTTGAAACAATTGATTTGGCTTGACAATTGATTTGGCTTGGAACAGTAACTTTAGTACTTCACTTCAGTACCTGGCATGGAGAGCAATCCCAAGTGAGATCCAGTGGCAAGGTACCCACAATTACTGAATTTGTCCTAATCTGGTCAGGTTTTCAGAAGTTATTGTCCAGAAACAAAATTTTAACTTGGCCCACAAGTGGCGTCACCTATACATGTAGGTGGATAGGCATGAAAACCAATCCCAAGTAAGATCTTGAGGCAAGGTACCCACATACCATTTTGAAATGAATCCGTTCAGGTTTTCAAAAATTATTGTAATATTGTCCGAACCAAAATTTTAACTTGGCTCCCAGGTATCGGCTTTTGGAGCTGTGCTATTATTCAGTCTATCAGAGGGGGAGTAAATGTACGTAATCTAGACTCTGATCTCCACTTCCTCTTTGTGGAAACTGAGGTGGTGGAGTGGTTTAGAGCACCTGCATTTACTGATGGTAATTTGGTGCCAAACTCGGAGAGCATGGAATTGAGTATCGCATGGGACTGCCCCATCCAACACTAGTATTTGTGCTTTACCAAGAAATTGTCATCCTAAAATTCATTGGATATATATAATGTACGCAACATGAGCTTTGAAATAAACAACTAATCTCAAGAAAGACTGAAGGAATAACCGGTTTTATGGGAACTTAGCCGATTTTCATATACCGATATTTTTCTGCCTTTCGTCAGATTCTACCAGAATATGGACCGAGTCCTGTGAAGACTCTTTGCCAGAATCAGCAGAAATTCGGAATCTGCAACTTTCAATCCATCTGATTTCTTGAATTCATTCTTGTTGGCGTGTTGATGGGAAGCTGATTCCCCTGCAGTACTGGTGTCACTGTACACAAATCAGGTAACATGGAGCTTATACTGGAGGCTTGAGAGCTGCCAAAAATAGAAAGCTCTGTTGTTTAGTCTACAACTACCTTATTTTAAGAAGAGGCATGGAATTCCAGATTTGGTTGCAGCATATATGAAGATGGCATGGGGTACATATAATTTACACCAACACATTCCATTGTATTTATCCTATTTACATCCTAATACTGTCTCTATTGTTTTCTCAAGTACGTCAGATTATCTTCTTGTTCACCACATCACCAGTAACTGTAGAGAACCTGTTGAAATCCCCATTCCAGTACTTACATGTAAGAAGACTGGTAGGCTTTAAAACAGGTATTTGCAGACACTGAAGGTGATTTACAACAGGTTACAACTCCATTAAGAGCTGTTTACAACACAAGTGATCCCAAGTGGCTGTTGGCTACAAAAGTCCAGTAGTCGTGTGTTTGAGACAATTATCTACTAATTACATACAAGAATAGAAATATGATTGTATATGTCTGTGAACACTAAAGCTGATAATTGCATCACATTTCTTTCAACTGCAAGATATTGTCTGGACAAGCAGACCAAAGTGGAGTGGGTCACTCGAAGCATTTTATATAAAACAAGAGCTCAAACGGCTTCAATATATGCCCGTACATATGGAATTACACTGGTTCAAATTTTAAGGTTGTTCAATGGCCTTAGTACCAATTGATACCTAACAGTTCAGAGAAAGGTCTAAGATTTTGTGCTTATGAGAATGTAACATTTATGACATCTTATATCGAATGATAAATTAAAAGGGGCTCAACTCTTGGTAACTAGGTGACCTTGAAACAAAAGCTGAGAGCTCACATATCCCACACTGAAATCGACAAGAATCAAAAGCAAGGAAATATAATTTTCCTATCTTCAGATTCCTTTCAGGTGAGAAAAATTTTCACGAAGGTGAAAAAGTAATGAAATAAACCTTTGTTCTTTAGTTTATAAACAGATATAAAGTTCATAAAGGCCCCCTCTCCCAGTTAAATTAGTAAATGCATGGTTTTTATTTCACAACAGTTTAAGGACTCGAGGCCCGGGGAATAGGCTCAAACTATCGATATTTTTTTCTTTGCATATTTCAAAAGTTGAAGAAAAAACCTATCAAGTGTTTCTGTTATTTTCCTTAAAAAATGTTTGCAAACGTGAAATTTTAGCTCTCAAAAATTCACTGTCTGTGGAAGAACTCTGCCCTGTGGGGATTAGCGCGCATTACTCACAGTCGGTGTTATCGCCTGCTGTGACTTCGCACCTTGGCTAATTACTTGTCACTGCAATACACACAATTCGCACGCTGGGCTCATTTATTATAATTAGTTGTTTTTCTACTACATTCATGCCAAAGCCGCCATCGTTTACAAAATATTGAACAGGAAATTATATGGTCTATCTCAGTGTTTTCGCGCCACATGACAAAATAAAAAAATACAAACACACTGCTCAGGTGGTCGACCATTTCCGGAAAGCATGTGGTATATGCAGATATATATATTGCGAATTTGCGTAATGTTTTTCATAATATCTCACTTGACATTCTATCAACGTATCTTACTTGCCAACACAATCATGGGAAGAAAACGTTACAAGATTAGTAAGACACGCATGCAGGCAAAAAGAAACTTTGATAAACATTATTACACGACACCTGCTGTTCGGTCATATATACCTCCGATTCAGTATTACTTCATACTGCATTATCGCATTATACATGCGGCAAATGTAGAAGGTGAGGTATTCATTCAAAATAAATACTTTACGTATTCACCATCGTACATATAATTATAAAAAAGGCAAACATTATTCCCGCAAATTGTATACTTTCGCGAATATCATAATAGTACAGTTTTTTAACTCCACACCGGAAATGGCCGCTGCCAGTTTTTTCCCGTTTGAGGTCTGTAGACTGACCAGTTCCTTTTTCTTCTCTTTCCTTGAGCTAGACCTTTTTCAGTCGGCAATTAAATCCATAAATGTCCAATTGCCGCAAGTCACATCTCTGTAAGCCTTCTATAGAATGCTCGACGTCTACTCAATCACCCGCGGTGAGGGATTTCGGAAGGCGTGAAAACTGACCAACAGGGCATATTCGAGCATAAAAATTCATCTTCGTGACTGGTTTTCTACATTTTCTCAAAATATATTGTTTCAAAGTGATTAAAGAACGTTTTGTCTAAAATCCCTATATGTTGTGTGAGAATATTGTGTCATTATCATGAAGTAGCGGATAATAATTACAGAATATCATCTGAAAAGTAGATTATTTTTGTTTACGGTCTATATCCGACATATTTTTTTACACAGCTGGTACATACAAACTTGCTAATAACTTCTCTATTTTTCATCCGATCATGTCAATTTTTGGGGAGCATATACATTACAGTCCGAACGAATGTCTCTCAGTTTTTCAAAATGTTGCTTTGTTTTGAAGTTATTGGAAGTTGAAATAGACTTTCATTTTGTTTCAAAAATAAACTTTACAACGCTCTCAAACTTTTTCTAAGAGTTTAAAAAAAAACTGAGACACACTTGTTTGGTTTAAAAGGTTTATTATCACCATGCAAAATCTTGGACTCGTTACCTGTAAAATAATAGGTGAAATTAGCGATATAAAAAATACATTATTTTTTTTATACAACTGTTTTCTAACTACAACAAAACCGGTGAAATAAACATAAGAATTAAATTTTTACTTTATTTGGAACGCCCGAATTGTGATCTTTCCAACCATATAAAACATATATATGTATGTGAAGTGGTTGTGATGAAATGAGACAGAATGTATGAGGGTGTCTAGTATCAGGCGCTACCCCGGGCCTCGAGTCCTTAACTGAATGTAGCTGTTTCATTCATGTATCAAACAGGGGAGACAACTTCACAGGATAACTGCCATATGTATGTATCTTCGATGGGCATATAATAATGTGACTTTTAATGATTTCTTGTTTTGGGGGTCACAGTGACCAGGACCCTTGACCTAAATGCATCTACGGACACAAAAAAATCTTGATTTTTAACAATTTTATTAGGGACTCCAGTAGAACTGCCCGTAGCCGGGCGAAAATACGTTTTTTACCCATTATTGACTTGCATAAATCTTGTATTTTCTTCAATAAAACTTGTGGAATCTTACCAAAATATTGTTTTTTGTTTTTTACTGAGAATGCTGCTTTATTTTTATTATGGAAATTATTGCAGTGTAGGATACTTCTATAAGAAATCGTTAATTGAACGTATCAACTTTCGTGATATGCGCTACCCGCTTCAGCGCGTGGACGTCATTTTTTCACACATATGGTCAACTTCTCGAGTTTTCCGAAGGTGAGCCAATGAAAATATATGTCTGTCAATAGTACCATCTTGTAGCCAATGAAATTCTGTGTAAGAATATCTTGGCGTCATTTCCGGTTTAATTTTGTGGGTCCAACATGTGCTGGATAGAAGACTTCGGTGTTGGATTTCTACCTACTTGGGTACGTATCTCTGTTCGACCTGCATGTGCATCAGTCGGTAAAAGTATCAACCTGAATTGGTTAAACAATATTTTTCATATTATCGCCCAGCTCTCTTTCAAATTTCTTCATTTTTTACACCATATCCAATCTTTACGAGATTACGGAGAATCCAAAATGGCGCCTTTTTTCGTGGGCCTTCGCTGATGCATCTCAGTGTTCAGCGAGTGAATTTTAGGAAATTACGCAGCAAATTAGCCCCAGAAATACGAAATCTGCTGCAGCTGTCTTCCTTAGTGAATGAATTTATCGGAAAGACAAAATTCCGTGTAGTTTATTCGTAAATTGTTCGCTGAATCGTTTGTATTGTTTTCTTGCTATAGCCATTGACCCCCGCCAGATAATGAACTTGTCTATTGCTCAGCTGCCTGAGAATTGTTGACCCCACGCTGACCCGAGGCTGGCCTGTTCCAAATGCAGTATAGGGGGTTCAGGGTCCAATTTACTGCAAACCATGTAAAATGTGTTATTTTGCGCCCATTGATGTTTGGCTTTTGGCTACCCATAATTTCACAGACACAGACTCATTTTAATATTTTAATTAACAATATAGAACTGGTATGCCTTCACTCACAACGTTTCCTAGAGCCTGTACACCTATCACATGCTGTATCATGAATAATCAAACATTTTATTGTAATATAAATTCATAATAATTCACAGGTACTTTATAATCACTGCCAATGAATATCTATCTACACCCCCCTTCTGAAATAGTGCTGAAAGCAACATTAAATCATATTCACTCACTCTGCCACACACACGCACACCACCCTCTCATGTACGTATCATCACATCCTGCTCGAATGGTTTTGAAAATAATCACGAAGATGTGGCGATCCGCTGCTTTCAACTGTTTCCTGCCTCCTCTCTCTTTAGTTATACAACACGGTGACCCATTCTCTCGACATAAAGCAGCCTGTTGTTTTATTTATATTTCACCAACTTCATAAGGAATTGAACTTCGTCAGTTTGAACGGTCACTCCCTGTTTCTGTTGTTGCTTTTCCATGAAAGGGACAATGCAGTTGCAAGTAATTACCCCTTAGATATTTAAACAGTCAGTACATTTTGTCCATCGACCCGTTTTACATATTTAAGTAATATTTTTGTCCACATCAACACTTCTCTCCTTTCCCCCACATTTTCCCTCATTCAGCGTATTAGTTCAAGCTGGTGTGTTATATATAACCAATATTGACCCAACAACTTCACCCTGTTTTCATAGGACCTTAAACATGTTAAAAAACACTTGAATACCCATGATGGATCATTAGGTCTCAATAGAACTGTATATTCTATATTTTCTTCATCTTCTCTCCTTGCACATGTCATCTAGAGTATATCGTCATGCACATATTTTTTTCCTGCATTTCAGAAACCTGCTCACTGGGCTGCTTAGCTAGCTGCTAATGGGATCCATTCTGGCCTGCAAAACTCTCCCTCATGGTCGCAGATACTGGATAGAGCATTTTCCTCATGCAATAATGTTGCACACTGCTGCAGCTACCCCACATTCTCGTGCTCAATTAAAAGAGAAATACCACTTCCAACCAAAATCAGCAATCTTCCTCTGTCGGGTACAAACTCCAACACCAAAGTCTTCCATCCAGCACATATGGACCGACAAAATTAATGAACCAGAAATGACACTAAGATATTCTTACATAGAATTTCACTGGCTACAAGATGGTACTATTGACAGACAGATATTTTCCTTGGCTCACCTTCGGAAAAATCGAGAAGCTGTCGATATGTGTAAAAAAATGATGTTCATGCGCTGAAGCGGGTAGCGCATATTACAAATTTCTTATAGAAGTATCCTACACTGCATTAATTTTCATAATAAAAATAAAGCAACATTCTCAGTAAAAAACGAAGAAACAATATTTTGGTAAGATTTACTAGTTTTATTGAAGAAAATACAAGATTTATACAAGTCAATAATGGACAAAAAAAAGTATTTTCGCCCGACTACGGGCAGTTGGGAGTCCCTACATCAATACAGAACATATCAAACGACACTGCAGTTTTGCGTCTTCAATATGGCTATTGCTGAATATGCAAATATATGCAAAATTAGCTATAAAAATAGATCAGTTATGCATTTCCTGCAGAAGGATCACTTTGGAAGAATGTAGGATTGTGGCTGTGATTGCAAATGGGTTAAAATGCAGTCCACATGACAACATGTATTTCAATTCCGAGATTTTCTTTTATATTAGAAACCGCATCATATGCAAATTTATGCAAATTAGTTGGAGAGATGGACCAGTCCTGTCACAACTATAGCTTCTCTCCATAACATAGATTGTTCAAATTTATTTTTGGTCAAATATCCATAATAATAGCCCTAAAAACTGGATATATTGAAAGACACTGTGGTGTAGCGTCTCAATACGGTTATTGCTGAATATGCAAATTTATGTAAATTAGCTATAGTAATAGGCCAATCATGTACCAGTTATGCATATCCTGCAGAGGTTTTACCGGTCTTTAGAAGAATGTAGGATTGTTCCTCATGTGAATGCAATGGATTGGAAAGTGGTCGACATGAAAACATGTGTTTTACAATTTCGAGACGTTTTTGGTACAATAAACTGCATCATATGCAAATTTATGCAAATAGGTTCAAAATGTCCATACATCTGCTGAGAAAACACTTTCCGCATGTATCGGAACCAACGAATAAATGTGGAAAATTTCATCGGAATATGATGAATAGAACTGAATATGAACTTAAATTGGTGTTTGCTTTGTCATTTATTACCATATTTCGGTGCCATTGCTAAACCCTGGTATATGGGCTTTACACACTGCATGATGGGTACTTCTTTTTCCCGCGAAACAGACCAAACCGGCAACTTCAGGCAGCTCTATATTCGTCAATATTCACCCGATTATGATAATTCAAACTGCATTAGTCTTGTAATGATTTCAGCTTTCAAAAGCCCAGAATTAAACAACTGTGAAAGTTAAATGAAATTTCTACTGGAGTCCCTAATTTTATGATTTTGGGGTCACACTGACCTTGACCTTTGACCCGGACATATTTTGGTATGTGAAACATCGTGTCCCCATAATATATCTACTGACACACAGAAAAAGTTATTTTTAATAATTTCCTGACTGAGGATTCTGTCCAGGATTCCCCTTATACACAGATTCAATGTTGCCTCCAAAGAGCATGAACTGAAGCTCACCTTTAATACAAACTATATAAGCACTGTAGCAAACACGTCTTGGATGTCGTAACTACAGTTAAGACATTATTAGCTCATTAATGAAGCAAACAGTGAATGAGCCCTTGTTCTTTACCGAAGATAAACCAGTGCACTTCAGAGACTCATAACTTCCTCTTCTTGTACCACACTGATCAGGCTCAACAAACCCAACCCTGGTCCACAGGAACGCTGGCGTCCGGCACAAACACCACAGACACCATGTAGAACTGCAGAAAAAGCATGTCCGTCGGGCCCATGTCACATTGTTGTCTAGCCACATTATACACAGCAAACCTTTCATCCAAAGCCCTGTCCTAATTGCCTCATTCCAGACCAATGAGAGAACACTAATAAGAACAAGGGAGGCTACAGAAATACAGGTGTAATATCCGGGTTTCGACCCATTCCGAGTTCTTTGTTCTAGAAGCTTTTCCTAATGATGCACAAATTATTTAGACTTCTGAAAAGACTTATGGTACATACCAAATGATGTTAATTTCAAGACTAAGTTCTCAACTTGTGTTAAAAGACAAAAAAATCCTTCTGAACTACATGTAATGTGTGTGGGGAAGTCCGGACTACATGTACAACTGCAGTGGTGTGAATTTAGGCCATAATCGCATTGTCACTTGATTTGTTGTTAAGCATGACCTGCCCTCATCTATATTTTAAGGGCAAATAATTAAAATAGATGAGGGATTTACATTTTCATGAGTAAAACTTACTCATTTTCTTCATATTTGTATACAATTGGTTTGCAATTAATAATAAATAATTATACATTATAGCATGTGTATTTAAAAAACAAAGGTCATGTTAAACAACCAATCAAGTGAGAATGGCCTTATCTTTAACAATGAATTCTACATCAACGTCATGTAAACTAATGGTTAGGGCCAGATGGGACTCTTAGGTGGTATAGTAAGTGATGTGGCAATCTCATCTGATATATGACATCCTACCTTTCTTGTTCTGAATTCAATCTCCCACATGGCGCATCCTCATGAGAATTGAAGTGCAAATATTATAAATATATACTTTCTACATGGCACTTAATGGGAATCCAGACGGTCATGCTGGTAACAGGCCGTTCATGCTGGTAACAGGCCGTTCATGCTGGTAACAGGCCGTTCATGCTGGTAACAGGCCGTTCATGCTGGTAACAGGCCGGTCATGCTGGTAACAGGCCGGTCATGCTGGTAACAGGCCGGTCATGCTGGTAACATGCTGGTAACAGGCCGGTCATGCTGGTAACAGGCCGTTCATGCTGGTAACAGGCCGTTCATGCTGGTAACAGGGGCCGGTCATGCTGGTAACAGGCCGGTCATGCTGGTAACAGGCCGTTCATGCTGGTAACAGGCCGTTCATGCTGGTAACAGGCCGTTCATGCTGGTAACAGGCCGTTCATGCTGGTAACAGGCCGTTCATGCTGGTAACAGGCCGGTCATGCTGGTAACAGGCCGTTTCCAGATTAGCAGGAACAATCAACTATGCCATATAACTTTCATAATCACAGGTACATAGCATCAAACAGTTCTTCAGTACACTACATAAAGCCATCTTGACTTTGCACACCATCAGCTTGACAAAGTTACATTGCAAATGGGACTAGCAAACCTGCATGATTTGAACCAAATTCAAATCCACATAAAGAATGTAGAGATTAAATTATACTCACCCAAAATTATACTTTCACAACAATTTGCAGGTGGTACATGAATATAAATTTGTATTCCTAGGGTAGTCCACATATATAAATATTGCAAGCAAGACGACAGAACTGACAAGCTGGTTCAAAATCCAACAGATGCTGCATGAGATTCGAGCACCCTAGATCAATTTGCTCGAAGCAATGGCTGCTGAGCAAGGGAATTCCGTTAAGGCGAGAACCGCGCGATGATGTCCGTCCTCTTACGATACTATGTACCTGTATGCCACATACGAACAATAGCATTGTCCGAGGTTCGCCACTTCCAGTGGTCACTTGTAAGCTTGCTGGTAAACAGGTCAAGCTCAATTGTCAACACAGTGTTAATGCCACCTACAGTATCAACACAAACCCTAAACTGGGTGAATGGGCACCTGTAAAGGTGATAGCCAAGACTCTGTTCTCCTTTAAAGTCATGTGTTTGAACGGCTTCCAGAAAAGGGAACCGCCACAATAAGAAATCCAGATGGAGCACGATCTGGAGAAAGGAAATCCGACGCAGATTTGTTTGCCCTCCCCAAGATTCCGCATGCTACGTACAGTTTTGTTTTGTCTTTGGCACAAATACAACCCAATTTACACTGGTTTCTACAGGCAACACTTGAATGATTTATTTCATATATTCAAGCTCATTTTCGTTTGCTTTTCTAAAAGGTAAAAGATCCCAGCTCACACAATCCCATCTTCCCCATCTTTGTTCAATACTTTAGTGAACAACCAAATTCCACAAAGACAATTACCAAAGTACATGCATACATATATTCTAGATGCTTGTTAGCAAGGTCATCAAATGCTTTTTCATAATGTATTGTTGTTAATGAATCCAAACTTCTAATCTGCAATCAAACCCAATGTGATTGAAAACAGATCTAGGAAACACGGTACCTACATGTAATATCTCAAGGACATTCAGTGACCTTCTGGCATGAAAATAACTGCCAATATAGCTCCACCATGTCAACCAACCGACACAATGGTTTGTTATGGCTGAAAAACCTGATTCAGGGTGTCGCCGCAAACTCGGCAGCATGGAGGTCACTGAACAAAGTTGAGTGTCAAATCCAGCTATCAGTTTGATTTCGATTCTAGATTCGATTTTAATTTGATTGAATCGAACCGTACCCTATATACAGGTGTGACAGTGCCATAAAATGTGCCAACAACACGCTTCTAAATCCCAGAGATGCTTATTAATGTGATGTCCCCTTGGAGGGTATCATCATCGACTGATTGCTTGACCAACCCAAGCTGATACCAGACGATCTATACTAATTAAAGTTCCGCTTTGACCCTTGAGTTGCCGCTCCGGCATGAAGCCTATGCTGGTTGTTTTTTTGAGCAAAAACATACGTCTCCCCCAACCTCCCACCTTGCCTTGAGTGGGCACATAATTTAAGGGAAAGTGCTATAAAATGAATGTAGCAATAAGTATCCTAAACAAAGCTGCGCATCTAAAAATATTAGTTACAAAGAGGCGATTTTCATTGTTGCAGTAACTCAGTGAGGAGTCGGGATTTATATAGCAATGAGTGGATTGCCGACATCTACAGCGTCCAACCAATGTGAAATACATGTAATTGTGAAGCATCAACTATTTCGAAACTGCACATTATAGGAAAGATGTAAAACATACAAGAGCCACACCTGTACCGTATAGAAGTTTCATGCATCTGACTTCAGTAGTTTCCAAGATATGGAGTGACCAAAAATTGGACAGATAGATAAGCACATTTTGCATGGACCATGCAAGCGCTAGCTAACATCAAAACCTAATTAGATCATAAGACCATTTCAATGAAGCTTCCATCCAAGTTTGGTGAAATTTCATCCAGTAGTTCTTCACATATCTTGTAGATAAGAGTAGTCCTGTACATACATGTAACAAAGCTGGACATCAGAAACAGATGGATGCACGCAAACAAACCAAAACCTAATCAGATGAGGAGGCCATCATGATAAAGATGCCATCCAAGCTCGGGGAAATTCCATCCAGTATTTCTACAGATACATGTACAAGTAGACAGACGGATGAACACCAAACACGCGCTCACACCAAAACATAATAAGATGCGGAGGCCATTCCAATAAAGATTCCATCCAAGTCTGGTGAAGTTCACTAGAGGCCATCACATTGAAGCTTCCATCCAAGTTCGGGGAAATTCCGTCCAGTAGTTCTCCAGGTATCTTACAGACAAGGCCTGCCTATACATGTATAAGTAGATGGACAGGCAGACAGACAACATACCCAGACGAACGCATGCATGCATACCGAAACCTAATCAGATGAGCCCATTGCAATGAAGCTTCCACCCAAGTTTGGCGAAATTCTGTGGGATAGTTCTCCACATATCTTGCAGACAAGGCTTGTATATACATGTACAAGTAGATGGACGGACGGATGGACACGAACGAACCTAATCAGACGAGGGGCTATCGCAATGAAGCTACCAGTCCAAGTTTGGTGAAATTCAGTCGAGTAGTTCTCCAGATATCTTGCAGACAAGGTATATATACATGAACAATTAGATGGACGGACGGACGATGGACATGGATAAATGCACACACACACCCAAAACTAATCAAATGAGGGGGCTATCTCAATGAACCTTCCATCCAAAATTGGTGAAATTCTGTCCAGTAGTTCTTCAGATATCTTGCAGAAAGGGCCTGTATATACATATACAAGTACATGGACAGACGGATGGACACCGAACATGGACGAACACACACACAAACCAAAACCTAATCAGATGAGAGGGCTATCCCAAGGCCAAAAAAAAATATATGTCTGTTTCCGATTACGGGCCAGAAAAAAATAGAGTAGGTAGGGCCAAAAATTTTTTTATTTTGGAAATAAATTTTATTTTGATGTCCAGTACTCCTGTCCCATATACAATGGTCTACAAATATATTCTTGATTGTATAACATTCCCACCCACTTTAACATATTCTCCCAGGACACATCCCCCCATATTTTCAGATATTCAAAAGATCTTATCCCCCAAAAGATAAAGGGGGGGGGGGGAGTGAGAGAGAGATACCCTCCAAATATATATCGTTGGTATTTTTATCTTTACTGGATCCAGCAAATCTTGATATTTCAATGAGTTCTGCTGAAACCAGTTATTGTACTGATATTATGGAAATAAGAATTGTCAATAATGTGTTTGACTGCTGTTTACCACCAAAACGAGTATCGTTTTAATTTATTAACTTGAGATGCAAAACAATATATTCCAAGGCTTTCCGCCCAGAAATGATGAAATTTTCCTGTAGAACTTCAAGGATTTTTAGTGAAAAATACAAAATTCCATGTGGAATTTCAGTGCCTTCCATAGGGAGAGTGTACTTATTTTTTGGAAAAGCCTGAAGAAAAAATTGACATATACAACATAAAATGAAATGGGAAATTAATTTGAACATCATGGAGGTTTGTACCAGCACCTATCTAATTCGAGCAATTTGGGAAACGAGACGTGAGTCCTGACTGTACAACAGTACAACGATTTGAACAAGCCATTCTCGAAAACAGAAGAATTATTACTTGCTTGAATCTTGGGGGTTTATTTCAATGCATTCATAATAAAACAAGTCGGGGAACTTTTGGATTTTTTAGCGGAGAAATGGTACCGGTCGGTTAGACTTTGACGGTGACTTTGACTGTGTCGTCGCCGATTTCGCTGAAAACGAACACCACTTGCAAGCTGCCGTGTCCGCTAAACACTGCTTTAACAAACGCCATTTCAAGCCATCAAATCAGTAGATTTCTTTCGAAGTTGATGGAGAATATGTTTAGAATTGTCCTGATAAACATGATCAAGTCGACTGAAGCATAATCAGGTTGCTGATTTCTCGATTCCCGACCTAGAAGTAGGTGCTTTATTTCCTGAAAAGATCGTCAACCTGCCCCCATGCCATGCGGTCAGCTCCAGTCACACTTTACGGTATGCTGGCCAGTGGGCGCGACGCTTTACGGTTGTTGTTGTTGTTGTTGTCGTAAAATGCGGCCTTGGTAGTGATTTCGTTGGAATTTGCTGATAAAATTTTTAGAGTCGCACGATTTATCTAGACTCGGTCGGGTAACCGGAAACAGACATATTTTTTTTCTTCGCCCAATAAAGCTTCCATCCAAGTTTGGTGAACTTCCGTCAAGTAGTTCTCCAGATATCTTGCAGACAAGGCCTGTATATACATGTACAAGTAGATGAACGGACGGACGGACACCCGACACGGATGAATGCATGCACACATACACCAAAACCTGATGAAATGAGGGGCTATCCCAATGAAACTTCCATCCAAGTTTGGTGAAATTCCATCCAGTAGTTCTCAAGATATCTTGCAGACAAGGCCTGTATATACATGTACAAGTAGATGGACGGACGGACGGACACCGGACACGGATGAATGCACGCACATACACCAAAACCTAATCAAATGAGGGGCTATCCCAATGAAGCTTCCATCCAAGTTTGGTGAAATTCCATCCAGTAGTTCTCAAGATATCTTGCAGACAAGGCCTGTATATACATGTACAAGTAGATGAACGGACGGACGGACACCGGACACGGATGAATGCACGCACACACACCAAAACCTAATCAAATGAGGGGGCTATCCCAATGAAGCTTCCATCCAAGTTTGGTGAAATTCCGTCCAGTAGTTCTCAAGATATCTTGCAGACAAGGCCTGTATATACATGTACAAGTAGATGGACGGACGGACGGACGGACGCCGGACGAATGCACGCACACACACCAAAACCTAATCAAATGAGGGGGCTATCCCAATGAAGCTTCCATCCAAGTTTGGTGAAATTCCATCCAGTAGTTCTCAAGATATCTTGCAGACAAGGCAAGGGGACGGACAGACAGACATCCAGACATCCATCCATCCATACAGACAGACAGACAGCACAAACACTAGATGTCTCCCCCCAACATAGTTGGGGGAGACATAATTAGCTAGCTTGCAACAACACACACGAGTGAAATTTATTGTAGCAGCTTGTTCTCATCCTGGTTGGCATGTCTCTTATTTTTATATATAGTGACTCAAGGCATTATCTCAAAGTCCGACTTGGAAGCCAGGTAATGTTATCACAATTGAAAACTCTGTACACACAATTACACAATTAAATTCCGTGTCCATAACTTTTCTTCTCGTGATCTGAACATTCATTATTTAAAACATTTTATCCAGAAAACATCAGACTACATGTATAACGAGGGAGTTCTGGATGCAATTTCTACATCTTTTACAAATACTCAAACTCTTCAGAACTCCATCTTAAGGTGGTAAAAGTTTGAAGAGCAATCAGATCACTTCCTTTTATGTTAATATTGTAAAAACGAAGGAACGGCTATTTTAAGAGCAGCATTATATCAACGAAACTTTCAAATTGAGAATACCGACAAAGCAACAAACCAAAACTATAGCAACAGTACTGCAGTCTCTCAGTGTTTGTATTCTGCGAGAGTGGTTGATCACTCTCCTGGATTATGTTTTGGGTGAGAAATGCGAGAGCGTTATCCAATATCACTCTACGTTGCATTCCGAAGTGAGTAATCTAATGCTCTCTTGGAGAAAAGGTTGGGAGAGTGAGGAAGTGGTGGAAAGCGTGAGTGATTTTTAGGAAATGTATCATGAGCTTACATGGGCATTACAGATTGGTGTACCTACATGTACATATATTTTCAGTCAAGACAAACAGGCATACAGGCAAATGACAGAAATAATGCGAGAACAGAAAAACTCACTTTCAGTCCAGTCAGTGAAGGAGAGATTTGCAGCTACATCTAAGTTTACAGATCCCAGCTGATCAACAGTTCCTTGCAGTGTAAACAGCGAATAAGAAGGGGAAGACAAGCGGGATTAAGAAAAGCTTTAGGTCAATATTTGAGTAAATATACCTGGATCGTCACATGGCCCATCAACTGGAGCGTCTCCAGACTTTGTGTTGTTTAATCTATATAGCCAGATTTTCCTGCACACAAATCCACATGCAAAACCCGGCCTAGATCTCTGGTGAATATATACACTCCATTTGCTGCAAGTTTGTCAATTATGTTGTTCATGTACATGTGTACTTTATGTGGCGCCCAAATCAATCAATTATGTAACCAATTCAATATGAACCTGCTTGAAATTTATAGTGGGTTTAATTCATACAGCTGTTTGTTTGTAATTTCCAAGTTAAACAGTTTGATCTATTTTTAAAGTATAATATTATACAATATATGCCTTGCAGGATATTTCTTTTTTTTCATATATGAGAAGCCAACAAATTAACATACTTGGCACTTAGTAATTAGATGGCCACTACAAGCAATGTGAACGGAGTATTGATTTGGTGTAGTAAGATAAGAGTACTCAAATCAGGCTCAGCACTGGACCCTGGCAATGAAAGATATTTGTCGGGGTATTGCCATACAT